>JACEEU010000809.1:0-42500 GCA_016630915.1 Callionymus lyra
ACCTGAACTCCAGACCGACTCCATCGCTTGTGGAAATCGCCCGAGAGATCAAACGATATTCCACAGAGTCGAGTCGATGAGAAGCGGAGCCGGAAACACGTTCACCGGACGTTGGTAACGGTCGCGAGTGAAGTCCTCCATCGACTCTCTGATGTTGAAAAGAGCATCACGATCATAGATCATAGATGCTTGAGACATATCTTTAGTGATATGAGCATAACATCCGGACAAGTAGTCGTTAAAACGACTGTTTTTGGCAATTATTGCAGGAGCTTACGTTCAAGCAGCCGATCAAAGGCTCACCGGAAGCGGAAGCAGGGCCTCTCTGACTGCAGTGGACACGCTGGAGGAGGCAAATGGACTGAACAACTTTTTCAACAGGTTTGAGCAGGTCACCTCACCCTCACTGCTGCCCGCCTCAGGACCTGCCCCACCTTCTTGTGCCCCCCCAGCTCCACACAACCACTTCCCAGCTTCACGTCACTCCAGGTACAGGATGTACTTCGGAGGATTCGTCCAGGGAAGGCTGCTGGTCCTGATAAGGTGTCTGCTCGACTGCTAAAGACCTGCTGAACTAGCTGAGCTGCTCCAGCATGTCTTCAACCTCAGTCTACGGCTGGGGAAAGTACCAACTCTGTGGAAGACTTCCTGTATCGTTCCAGTCCCTAAAAAGATCCGAGCGAGCTGAACGATTACAGACCGGTGGCACTGACTTCGCAGCTGATGAAGTCACTGGAGCGGCTGGTCCTCAAACATCTCAGGCCACAAGTCCAGCACGCGCAAGACCCCCTGCAGTTTGCCTACCAGCCAGCAGTTGGTGTGGAAGATGCCATCCTTCACCTCCTGCATCGGACCTACTCCCACTTGGATAAAGGAAGCGGTTCAGTGAGAATCCTGTTCCTGGACTTTTCTAGAGCCTTCAACACTATCCAACCCACTCTGCTGCAGGACAAACTGACACAGATGCATGTGGACCCTGGTCTGGTCTCCTGGATTACGGACTATCTTACTGATCGACCACAGTATGTCAGGCTGAAGGACATCAAGTCTGACACTGTGGTGTGCAGTACAGGAGCACCTCAGGGGACAGTACTGGCCCCTCTCCTCTTCACCATCTACACTTCAGACTTCTGCTACAACTCAGAGCTGAGTCTCGTCCAGAAGTTTCTGACGACACTGACATTGTTGGATGCATCAGGGACAACAGCGAAGACGAGTACAGGAGTCTGATACGTGACTTTGTGGACTGGAGTGAGAGGAACCACTTGCAGCTGAACACCTCAAAGACCAAGGAGCTGGTCTTGGACTTCGGGAGGTCCAGGACAAAGCCACGTCCAGTGTCCATCAGAGGCGACGAGGTGGAGATAGTGGACAACTATAAGTACCTCGGTGTGTGTCTGGACAGTAAACTGGTCCTGCAACACAGACCATGTGTATAAGAAGGTTCAGAGTAGAAGTACTTTCTGAGGAGGCTTCCATCATTAACATCTGCAAGAAGCTCCTCTGCATGTTCTACCAGTCTGTGGTGGCCAGTGTTCTATGCTGTGGTGTGTTGGGGTGGAAATGTGTCCAAGAGGAGGTCAACAGGTCAACAGGTCAACAGGTCAACAGGTTGATCAGGAGGTCTGGCTCTGTGGTTGGAATGAAGCTGGACTCACTGGTGACAGTTGCTGAGATCATTGAACAAACTACTGTCCATCATGATGATGACATCATCCTCTGAACACTGTCATCAGTGAGCAGAGAAGCAGATGAAGCACGAATGCTCCTCCCATGATGCAACACTAATAGACTCAGGGACTCATTCATTCCTCGGGCTATTAAATTGTACAATTCTGAGTTCGGGGCAGGAGTGGAGTGAAAGTATCTGGATGTTCTATGTTAGTCTTTGTATCTTTGTCTTTGTTGTTTTTCTTTGATCTTGTTCTTTATCTTTATCTTTAGACTTAGATTGTATCATCTTGTTCTTTCTCTTTATGTTCTTATTATTTTATTTTTTATGTATTTTTTTTTATTGTTTTTATGGAAAATTGCTGGCTACTGGAAAAAAACAATTTCAATAAAGCTTACCTTACCTTACCTTACCTTATGTATTGTAATTATTATTAATATATTTATTATCATTATTGTCATTATTTTATAATGATCGTCATTATTATTGTTGTTAAATTGTAAAAACATCACAGGAATCACTCTGATGACATCATCACTCACTCTGATGACATCATCACTCACTCTGATGACATCATCACTCACTCTGATGACATCATCACTCACTCTGATGACATCATCACTCACTCTGATGACATCATCACTCACTCTGATGACATCATCACTCACTCTGATGACATCATCACTCACTCTGATGACATCATCACTCTGATGACATCATCACTCACTCTGGTGACATCATCACTCACTCTGATGACATCATCACTCTGATGACATCATCACTCACTCTGATGACATCATCACTCTGATGACATCATCACTCACTCTGATGACATCATCACTCTGATGACATCATCACTCACTCTGATGACATCATCACTCTGATGACATCATCTCACCTCTGATGACATCATCACTCACTCTGGTGACATCATCACTCACTCTGATGACATCATCACTCACTCTGATGACATCATCACTCACTCTGATGACATCATCACTCACTCTGATGACATCATCACTCACTCTGGTGACATCATCACTCACTCTGATGACATCATCACTCTGATGACATCATCACTCACTCTGATGACATCATCACTCACTCTGATGACATCATCACTCACTCTGATGACATCATCACTCTGATGACATCATCACTCTGATGACATCATCACTCACTCTGATGACATCATCACTCACTCTGATGACATCATCACTCACTCTGATGACATCATCACTCACTCTGGTGACATCATCACTCACTCTGTTGACATCATCACTCACTCTGATGACATCATCACTCACTCTGATGACATCATCACTCACTCTGATGACATCATCACTCACTCTGATGACATCATCACTCACTCTGATGACATCATCACTCACTCTGATGACATCATCACTCACTCTGATGACATCACTCACTCTGATGACATCATCACTCACTCTGATGACATCACTCACTCTGGTGACATCATCACTCACTCTGATGACATCATCACTCACTCTGATGACATCATCACTCTGATGACATCATCACTCACTCTGATGACATCATCACTCTGATGACATCATCACTCACTCTGATGACATCATCACTCTGATGACATCATCACTCACTCTGATGACATCATCACTCACTCTGATGACATCATCACTCTGATGACATCATCACTCTGATGACATCATCACTCACTCTGATGACATCATCACTCACTCTGATGACATCATCACTCACTCTGATGACATCATCACTCACTCTGATGACATCATCACTCACTCTGGTGACATCATCACTCACTCTGATGACATCATCACTCACTCTGATGACTGATGACATCATCACTCACTCTGATGACATCATCACTCACTCTGATGACATCATCACTCACTCTGATGACATCATCACTCACTCTGATGACATCATCACTCACTCTGATGACATCATCACTCTGATGACATCATCACTCACTCTGATGACATCATCACTCACTCTGATGACATCACTCACTCTGATGACATCATCACTCACTCTGATGACATCATCACTCACTCTGATGACATCATCACTCACTCTGATGACATCATCACTCACTCTGATGACATCATCATCACTCTGATGACATCATCACAACATTTGCTCACATGATCTACACACTCGTCGATCGACTGATCAATACATCGATTGATCATTTACAGTAAAATTGAACAAAACAAGAACCAAACGTTTGATCAACATTTTTATTTCCAAACATACAAAAATAGAATTTAAAGAATAAACAAACAAAACAAACTGAACAAGTTCATGTTTGTAACAATAATGACAAGATTTTAACTGATTTAGGAATTTATTACGTTTGTGTTCATTTAACACACATATTTAGTGTGTTTTTGTGTGTGTTTATGTTTGTGTTCATTTAACAGACACCTTTAGTGTGTTTTTGTGTGTGTGTGTGTGTTTATGAGTGTGTGTATGTGTGTGTGTGTCTATATGTTTGTGTGTGTGTATATGTTTATGTGTGTGTATGTTTATGTTTGTCTGTGTGTATATGTTTATGTATATGTTTATGTGTGTGTGTATGTTTATGTTTGTGTGTGTGAATATGTTTGTGTGTGTATATGTTTATGTGTGTGTGTGTGTATATATATGTTTATGTGTATGTTTATGTATGTGTGTGTATATGTTTATGTGTGAATATCATTGTGTGTGTATATGTTTGTGTGTGTGTGTACATGTGGGTTTGTGTGTGTGTGTATATGTTTGTGTGTGTGTGTATATGTGGGCTTGTGTGTGTGTATATGTTTATGAGTGTGTATATGTTTATGTGTGAATATGATTGTGTGTGTATATTTTTGAGTGTGTGTATATGTGGGTGTGTGTGTATGTATATGTGTGTATATGTTTATGTTTGTGTATATGTTTGTGTGTGTGTGTATATATATGTTTATGTGTGCGTGTGTGTGTGTATATGTTTATGCGTGCGTGTGTGTGTGTATATGTTTATGTGTGTGTGTGTGTGTGTGTGTATATGTTTATGTGTGTGTGTGTGTGTATATGTTTATGTGTGCGTGTGTGTGTGTATATGTTTATGCGTGCGTGTGTGTGTGTATATGTTTATGTGTGTTTGTGTGTGTATATGTTTATGTGTGTGTGTTGTGTATATGTTTATGTGTGTGTGTGTGTGTATATGTTTATGTGTGTGTGTAGTTTCCAATAAAAGGTTTGAACAAACTAATAGAACAAAATACATTTTTTTTCTCACAAAAGTTTCACAGTAAAATATTTTTTCAAAGCTTGTGTTGATTTAATTTTTTTAAATTTATTTCAGTCGAACCTGAAAATCGAATCAGTTTTTCTCTCCGTTTTCAATCGTGTGAAGAAAGTTATATTTAATTATGTTGATCCTGAACATGAAGATCTTCTTATATCTTCTTAATCTTGATCTTCTTAATATTCAAACCTCAAACTAACGACTCAAGTAAGATTCTAATGTTTGTGTCACTGAGGAACAAGATGTGATCATGAGGAACAAGATGAGATCATGAGGAACAAGATGTGATCATGAGGAACAAGATGAGATCATGAGGAACAAGATGAGGTCATGAGGAACAAGATGTGATCATGAGGAACAAGATGAGATCATGAGGAACAAGATGTGATCATGAGGAACAAGATGAGATCATGAGGAACAAGATGAGGTCATGAGGAACAAGATGAGATCATGAGGAACAAGATGAGATCATGAGGAACAAGATGAGATCATGAGGAACAAGATGTGATCATGAGGAACAAGATGTGATCATGAGGAACAAGATGAGATCATGAGGAACAAGATGAGATCATGAGGAACAAGATGAGATCATGACGCCAGGACTGAGATCATGAGGAGCTAGTTGGGATCATGAGGAACAAGTGGATCATGAGGAACAAGATGAGATCATGAGGAACAAGATGAGATCATGAGGAACAAGATGAGATCATGACTAAGATCTGTTGAAGGAGTCTTTACGTTTCCTCAACTCCTCCAGGACTCGAGCCCTGAAGCTCGTCAGGTCCTCGTCCTGCAGCTGCTGCAGCTTCAGAGCCTGATGGAGGGAAGACGAGTGACTGCGGAGGAAAGGATTGTAGAGTTTCTCCTCCGCCAGGGTTGAAGGACACTGAGAGGAGCCAAGAGATGAATCACAGGTGTGTCGTGATGAATCGCAGGTGTGTCGTGACGAATCGCAGGTGTGTCGTGACGAATCGCAGGTGTGTCGTGACGAATCGCAGGTGTGTCGTGATGAATCGCAGGTGTGTCGTGATGAATCGCAGGTGTGTCGTGACGAATTGTCAGGTGTGTCGTGATGAATCTTCAGGTGTGTCGTGATGAATCGTCAGGTGTGTCGTGACGAATCGCAGGTGTGTCGTGACGAATTGCAGGTGTGTCGTGACGAATCGCAGGTGTGTCGCGATGAATCGCAGGTGTGTCGCGATGAATCACATTTGTGTCGCGATGAATCACATTTGTGTCGCGATGAATCGTCAGGTGTGTCGCGATGAATCGTCAGGTGTGTCGCGATGAATCGTCAGGTGTGTCGCGATGAATCGTCAGGTGTGTCGCGATGAATCGTCAGGTGTGTCGCGATGGATCTTCAGGTGTGTCGCGATGAATCGTCAGGTGTGTCGTGATGAATCGTCAGGTGTGTCGTGATGAATCGTCAGGTGTGTCGTGATGAATCGTCAGGTGTGTCGTGATGAATCGTCAGGTGTGTCGCGATGAATCGTCAGGTGTGTCGCGATGAATCGTCAGGTGTGTCGCGATGAATCGTCAGGTGTGTCGCGATGAATCGTCAGTTGTGTCGCGATGAATCGTCAGGTGTGTCGCGATGAATCGTCAGGTGTGTCGCGATGAATCGTCAGGTGTGTCGCGATGAATCGTCAGGTGTGTCGCAGATGAATCGTCGTCAGGTGTGTCGCGATGAATCGTCAGTTGTGTCGCGATGAATCGTCAGTTGTGTCGCGATGAATCGTCAGGTGTGTCATGACATCAAAAACAAGTGTTTCTCACCGAGCAGAGCTTCTGACTTCGCTGCTGTAAAACCCACTGGTACTTGTTCTCTCGGGCAGCGTTGAGAGGCTCGACCTCGGCAGCGAACAGCAGGTTGTCTTCTGCGTACTCGTGACCTGAAGAGTGAAGCGTCAGTGAAGCGTCACTCAAGCGTCACTCAAGCGTCACTCAAGCGTCACTCAAGCGTCAGTGAAGCGTCACTCAAGCGTCAGTGAAGCGTCACTCAAGCGTCAGTGAAGCGTCAGTGAAGCTTCAGTGAAGCGTCACTCAAGCGTCAGTGAAGCTTCAGTGAAGCGTCACTCAAGCGTCAGTGAAGCGTCAGTGAAGCATCAGTGAAGCGTCAGTGAAGCGTCAGTGAAGCGTCAGTGAAGCGTCAGTGAAGCGTCAGTGAAGCGTCAGTGAAGCGTCAGTGAAGCTTCAGTGAAGCGTCACTCAAGCGTCAGTGAAGCTTCAGTGAAGCGTCACTCAAGCGTCAGTGAAGCGTCAGTGAAGCTTCAGTGAAGCGTCAGTGAAGCGTCAGTGAAGCGTCATTGAAGCGTCACTCACGCGTCGACTGACGCACCTTCTGCTCACCTGGCCATAACAAGGTGTCGTCACTGAGGGATCCCACGGTGTCCAGAGACGACAACATGGTTGCGGCGCTTCCTTCAAACATCCGACCTGATGAACACATGACACTCGTTGACTGAAGGTCATCAAACCTCATCGAACGTTTGATTGACGTGATCATCTGAGGCGTCGTCTTGACAACAACAGTGAAACGAACACCTCCCATAATGCTTTGCCGCCCAGCCAACCACAGCTGAAGATGACTTATGACACAAAGAATTTGAATACAGTCTTGTATCGACCAATCAGTCGACAGTGACACTGTACGACTCGTGGACAGGTCAAAGGTCAGGGTTCACACATAAAAAGAGGAGGATCTCACCACATCCCGACAGGAACACCAGGTCTCCGGAGAACACACTAGGTGGCGCTCCGACCCCTCCTCCGTCCAGCAGGTAGATCATGTGACCCACAGTGTGTCCGGGGGTGAAGAGAGCCTGGAACTGCAGGGACCCCACGGTGACCCGGTCTCTGTGGGACAGAGGACTGACAGACCAGGTCACATGACTCCCACCCAGACTCTGGTCCACTCACTCGGTCAGTCCTGGAATGTTGTCGGCAGCGTTTCCGTAAACTCTGCACTTGTTGTGGATCTTCTTCAAGCACTTGTTCCCTCCACTGTGGTCCCTGAGAAGATACACACATGTGTAGTTGTGTGTGTGACACTCACTATAGTGGTGTGTAGTTGTGTGTGTGACACTCACTATACTGGTGTGTAGTTGTGTGTGTGACACTCACTATACTGGTGTGTAGTTGTGTGTGTGACACTCACTATACTGGTGTGTAGTTGTGTGTGTGACACTCACTATACTGGTGTGTAGTTGTGTGTGTGACACTCACTATAGTGGTGTTTAGTTGTGTGTGTGACACTCACTATAGTGGTGTGTAGTTGCGTGTGTGACACTCACTATAGTGGTGTGTAGTTGTGTGTGTAGACGTGACACTCACTATAGTTGTGTGTAGACACTCACCAGTGCTTGTGTGTAGTTGTGTGTAGATGACACTCACTATAGTTGTGTGTAGTTGTGTGTAGACACTCACCAGAGCTTGTGTGTAGTTGTGTGTAGACACTCACCAGTGCTTGTGTGTAGACACTCACCAGTGCTTGTGTGTAGTTGTGTGTAGACACTCACCAGTGCTTGTGTGTAGTTGTGTGTAGTTGTGTGTAGACACTCACCAGTGCTTGTGTGTAGTTGTGTGTAGACACTCACCAGTGCTTGTGTGTAGTTGTGTGTAGTTGTGTGTAGACACTCACCAGTGCTTGTGTGTAGTTGTGTGTAGACACTCACCAGTGCTTGTGTGTAGTTGTGTGTAGTTGTGTGTAGACACTCACCAGTGCTTGTGTGTAGTTGTGTGTAGTTGTGTGTAGACACTCACCAGTGCTTGTGTGTAGTTGTGTGTAGTTGTGTGTAGACACTCACCAGTGCTTGTGTGTGCACAGAATAGCCTCCAGTGTTACACCTTCTTCCTCGATCACCGCCTGCACAACAACATGTCATGGATGACCAGAGACCTGTCAATCAAGATGGAGGTCACTCACCTGAACCGTCTGAGGGTCAGCGGGGTCAACAGCCACGGCCAGGTGAGCAGTGGTGTCGACGACCAGGTAACTGTAGTTGTCTGACAGCACGGCGATGGGAATGATTTTAACACCTGAGGAGACGTGAAGAGAACCTTTGTATCGTTTGATATAGTTCAAGGTCTTCAGAGTTTACACTCTTCATGTCCCGTCTCACTCTTCATGTCCCGTCTCACTCTTCATGTCCCGTTTCACTCTTCATGTCCCGTCTCACTCTTCATGTCCCGTCTCACTCTTCATGTCCTGTCTCACTCTTCATGTCCCGTCTCACTCTTCATGTCCCGTCTCACTCTTCATGTCCCGTCTCACTCTTCATGTCCCGTCTCACTCTTCATGACCCGTCTCACTCTTCATGTCCCGTCTCACTCTTCATGTCCCGTCTCACTCTTCATGTCCCGTCTCACTCTTCATGTCCCGTCTCACTCCTTCATGTCCCGTCTCACTCTTCATGTCCCGTCTCACTCCTTCATGTCCCGTCTCACTCTTCATGTCCCGTCTCACTCTTCATGTCCTGTCTCACTCTTCATGTCCCGTCTCACTCCTTCATGTCCCGTCTCACTCTTCATGTCCCGTCTCACTCTTCATGTCCCGTCTCACTCTTCATGTCCCGTCTCACTCTTCATGTCCCGTCTCACTCTTCATGTCCCGTCTCACACTTCATGTCCCGTCTCACTCCTTCATGTCCTGTCTCACTCTTCATGTCTTGTCTCACACTTCATGTCCAGTCTCACTCCTTCATGTCCCCCCCCCCCCCCCCCCCCCCCCCCCCCCCCCCCCCCCCCCCCCCCCCCCCCCCCCCCCCCCCCCCCCCCCCCCCCCCCCCCCCCCCCCCCTGTCTCACACTTCATGTCCCGTCTCACTCCTTCATGTCCCGTCTCACACTTCATGTCATGTCCTTCACCTTCATGTCCCGTCTCACTCCTTCATGTCCCGTCTCACTCCTTCATGTCCCGTCTCACTCCTTCATGTCCCGTCTCACACTTCATGTCTTGTCTCACTCCTTCATGTCCCGTCTCACTCCTTCATGTCCCGTCTCACTCTTCATGTCCTGTCTCACACTTCATGTCTTGTCTCAGTCCTTCATGTCCCGTCTCACTCCTTCATGTCCCGTCTCACTCCTTCATGTCCTGTCTCACACTTCATGTCCCGTCTCACTCTTCATGTCTTGTCTCACACTTCATGTCTTGTCTCACTCCTTCATGTCCCGTCTCACTCCTTCATGTCCCTTCTCACTCTTCATGTCCCGTCTCACTCTTCATGTCCCGTCTCACACTTCATGTCCCGTCTCACTCCTTCATGTCCTGTCTCACTCTTCATGTCTTGTCTCACACTTCATGTCCCGTCTCACTCCTTCATGTCCCGTCTCACTCTTCATGTCTTGTCTCACACTTCATGTCCCGTCTCACTCCTTCATGTCCCGTCTCACTCTTCATGTCCTGTCTCACTCCTTCATGTCTTGTCTCACTCCTTCATGTCCCGTCTCACTCCTTCATGTCCCATCTCACTCCTTCATGTCCCTTCTCACTCCTTCATGTCCCGTCTCACTCCTTCATGTCCCGTCTCACTCCTTCATGTCCCTTCTCACTCCTTCATGTCCCGTCTCACTCCTTCATGTCCCGTCTCACTCCTTCATGTCCCGTCTCACTCCTTCATGTCCCGTCTCACTCCTTCATGTCCCGTCTCACTCCTTCATGTCTCACTCCTTCATGTCCCTTCTCACTCCTTCATGTCCCGTCTCACTCTTCATGTCCCGTCTCACTCTTCATGTCCCGTCTCACTCCTTCATGTCCTGTCTCACTCCTTCATGTCCCGTCTCACTCTTCATGTCCTGTCTCACTCCTTCATGTCCCGTCTCACTCCTTCATGTCCCGTCTCACTCCTTCATGTCTTGTCTCACTCCTTCATGTCCCGTCTCACTCCTTCATGTCCCGTCTCACTCCTTCATGTCCCGTCTCACTCCTTCATGTCCCGTCTCACTCCTTCATGTCCCGTCTCACTCCTTCATGTCCCGTCTCACTCCTTCATGTCCCGTCTCACTCTTCATGTCCCGTCTCACTCTTCATGTCCCGTCTCACTCCTTCATGTCTTGTCTCACTCCTTCATGTCCCGTCTCACTCCTTCATGTCCCGTCTCACTCTTCATGCCGTCCTGTTCTACTCCTTCATGTCCTGTCTCACTCTTATGTCCCGTCTCACTCTTCATGTCCTGTCTCACTCTTTCATGTCCCGTCTCACTCCTTCATGTCCTTGCTCCCCCTTCATGTCCCGTCTCACTCCTTCATGTCCCGTCTCACTCCTTCATGTCCCGTCTACTCACTTCTTCATGTCCCGTCTCACTCCTTCATGTCCCGTCTCACTCTTCATGTCCCGTCTCACTCCTCTTCATGTCCCGTCTCACTCCTTCATGTCCCGTCTCACTCTTCATGTCCTGTCTCACTCCTTCATCCGTCTCACTCCTTCATGTCCCGTCTCACTCCTTCATGTCCCGTCTCACTCCTTCATGTCCCGTCTCACTCCTTCATGTCCCGTCTCACTCCTTCATGTCCCGTCTCACTCCTTCATGTCCCGTCTCACTCTTCATGTCCCGTCTCACTCCTTCATGTCCCGTCTCACTCCTTCATGTCCCGTCTCACTCTTCATGTCCCGTCTCACTCCTTCATGTCCCGTCTCACTCCTTCATGTTCACTCTTCATGTCCCGTCTCACTCCTTCATGTCCCGTCTCACTCCTTCATGTCCCGTCTCACTCCTTCATGTCCCGTCTCACTCCTTCATGTCCCGTCTCACACTTCATGTCTTGTCTCACTCCTTCATGTCCTGCGTCTCACCTTCATGTCCTCCCCGTCTCACTCTTCATGTCCCGTCTCACTCTTCATGTCCCGTCTCACTCCTTCATGTCCTGTCTCACTCTTCATGTCCCGTCTCACTCTTCATGTCCCGTCTCACTCTTCATGTCCCGTCTCACTCCTTCATGACTCTTCATGTCCCGTCTCACTCTTCATGTCCCGTCTCACTCCTTCATGTCCCGTCTCACTCCTTCATGTCCCGTCTCACTCCTTCATGTCCCGTCTCACTCCTTCATGTCCCGTCTCACTCCTTCATGTCCCGTCTCACTCTTCATGTCCCGTCTCACTCCTTCATGTCCCGTCTCACTCTTCATGTCCCGTCCCCTCACTCCTTCATGTCCCGTCTCACTCCTTCATGTCCCGTCTCACTCCTTCATGTCCCGTCTCACTCCTTCATGTCCCTTCTCACTCCTTCATGTCCCGTCTCACTCCTTCATGTCCCGTCTCACTCTTCATGTCCCTCTCTTCATGTCCCGTCTCACTCTTCATGTCCCGTCTCACTCTTCATGTCCTGTCTCACTCCTTCATGTCCCGTCTCACTCCTTCATGTCCCGTCTCACTCTTCATGTCCCGTCTCACTCCTTCATGTCCCGTCTCACTCCTTCATGTCCCGTCTCACTCCTTCATGTCCCGTCTCACTCCTTCATGTCCCGTCTCACACTTCATGTCACTTGAACTCACCATCAAACTGAGCAGACGCAGCAGAAGAATGTCCAGCAGGAAAATGTTCTCGAGCTCTTCTCATCTGCCTCTTGTAGTACAAGTACCCGAGTCGTGTCCTGGTGTATAACGTGTACCTGAGGAACACACACTGTTCACACACTGTTCACACACACTGTTCACACACTGTTCACACACACTGATGCTAAATGTTGTTAGATTTAATGTAAAGTTATATCTGATCATAGATTTAATGTAAAGTTATATCTACTCATAGATTTAATGTAAAATTATATCTGATCATAGATTTAATGTAAAGTTATATCTACTCATAGATTTAATGTAAAGTTATATCTACTCATAGATTTAATGTAAAGTTATATCTACTCATAGATTTAATGTAAAGTTATATCTACTCATAGATTTAATGTAAAGTTACATCTACTCATAGATTTAATGTAAAGTTACATCTACTCATAGATTTAATGTAAAGTTATATCTACTCATAGATTTAATGTAAAGTTACATCTACTCATAGATTTAATGTAAAGTTATATCTACTCATAGATTTAATGTAAAGTTATATCTACTCATAGATTTAATGTAAAGTTACATCTGATCATAGATTTAATGTAAAGTTATATCTACTCATAGATTTAATGTAAAGTTATATCTACTCATAGATTTAATGTAAAGTTACATCTACTCATAGATTTAATGTAAAGTTATATCTACTCATAGATTTAATGTAAAGTTATATCTACTCATAGATTTAATGTAAAGTCACATCTACTCATAGATTTAATGTAAAGTTATATCTACTCATAGATTTAATGTAAAGTCACATCTACTCATAGATTTAATGTAAAGTTATATTATCATAATTAAAGTTACATCTCTCATAGATTTAATGTAAAGTTATATCTGCTCATAGATTTAATGTAAAGTTATATCTACTCATAGATTTAATGTAAAGTTATATCTGATCATAGATTTAATGTAAAGTTACATCTACTCATAGATTTAATGTAAAGTCACATCTAGAAGAGAAAGATCCTGAAAATGGATGAAAAGTGATGAAGGTTAAAGAAAACCAGAAGAACAAGGTTATAGTTGCATCAGAATAAAACTTAAATCGTAGTATTTGTTACTCTTTATCCATTATGTGTTCATTTTAATTCATTTTAATTCATTTTAATTCATTTAAACCTGCTTCGTCTACTCGTGTTTACTCGTATTAAACCTTCAATTCTCGCGCCGAATGGAACCGAACAATAACCGCCAGATAAAGACTAGTTTTAAATCAACTTAAACACACGAGTTTCATGTAAAAGTGAAGTTTTCCTCAAAAGAGCAGCGAAGTGAAGACAGTCTGGCGCTGCGGCCTGAGCAGCTGCAGACAAGATGGACTCACGCGATCCTGAACAGAGGCTTCTCAGATCGAGCCATGACGAGCCGCAACACCTGCCTCACCTGCGGACAACAAACACACAACAACACGCACACAAACAACACGGAAGCGAAGAGCGTCAGCAGCCAGTCAGGAGGCGCCATACTGGAGCACCTGACCACGCCCCCCGAGCTCCTGCACTGACGACAATCAATCGATCGATCGATCGATCGATCAATCGATTGATCAACATCAACGTCTTACTCTTCATGTCATGAACGTCACAACATTTGGTGAAGCATTCAAAAAGAAAACATCGTTGCCAACGTTTACAGCAGAGAAGTCACTGCCCCCTGGTGTTCTGGAGGACGAACGAACGAACGAACGAATGAATGAACAAACGAATGAATGAATGAACGAATGAACGAATGAACAAGCGAATGAATGAACAAACGAATGAATGACCGAATGAACGAACGAACGAACGAACGAACGAATGAACAAACGAATGAACAAACGAATGAATGACCGAATGAATGAATGAATGAACAAACGAAAGAACGAACGAACGAATGAACGAACGAATGAATGAACGAATGAACGAACGAATGAACAAACGAATGAATGAATGACCGAACGAATGAATGACCGAATGAACAAACGAATGAATGACCGAATGAATGAATGAATGACCGAATGAATGAACAAACGAAAGAACGAACGAACGAATGAACGAACGAATGAATGAACGAACGAACGAACGAACGAACGAATGAACAAACGAATGAATGAACGAACGAACGAATGAACAAACGAATGAATGACCGAATGAATGAATGAATGAATGAACGAATGAACGAACGAACAAACGAATGAATGACCGAATGAATGAATGACCGAATGAATGAACAAACGAAAGAACGAACGAACGAATGAACGAACGAACGAAGAAGACGAACCGAGCGAACGAACGAACGAACGAAGAACGAACGAACGAACGAACGAACGAACGAACGAACGAACGAACGAACGAACGAACGAACGAACGAACGAACGAACGAACGAACGAACGAACGAACGAACGAACGAACGAATGAACGAACGAACGAATGAATAAATGAATGAAATGTTATCATTTGATCATAGTCACATATGACATGCATGTCCTGAAAGATAAAACAGCAGGAGAAGCTTGAAGCTTTATCTCGTTTCCATTAACTTAACAAAAAAAGTATTTTCACACATTAAATGGTAAAGAATGACAGATATAAACTTATCTTAAGTTCACAGATATAATCTTATCTTAAGTTCACAGATATAATCTTATCTTAAGTTCACAGATATAATCATATCTTAAGTTCACAGATATAATCTTATCTTAAGTTCACAGATATAATCTTATCTTAAGTTCACAGATATAATCCTATCTTAAGTTCACAGATATAATCTTATCTTAGTTCACAGATAAAGTCATATCTTGGTTCGTAAGAAAGGATGGATGAAGCTCATTGATCTGCTCAGTAATAAACGGAAGGTTAAAGAGAAAGTTTCTTGATATTAAAACAAAGACATGAACAAATACTAAAGGCTTTTACTTTGAAGAGACACTCGAAGCGTGAGCTTCAGGTAAACTCACCTGCTGAATAATTGACAAACTATTCCAGTGGAACATGAGCCTCAGGACTCTTTACCAACCAGGACTGACACACGACGGTCTTGAGATATGAACGACTGGATGAAAGGATGAAAGGATGAAAGGATGCATCGATGAACGACTGGATGAAAGGATGCATCGATGAATGGATGATATTTTAATGCATCTTCTC
Organism: Callionymus lyra; assembly: GCA_016630915.1. Taxonomy (NCBI): domain Eukaryota; kingdom Metazoa; phylum Chordata; class Actinopteri; order Syngnathiformes; family Callionymidae; genus Callionymus; species Callionymus lyra. Next base: position 15,633 of record JACEEU010000809.1, read on the forward strand.
TGAGAGTCGTTGGTGTAGAGTCTCCTGCACGAGTGTGACTTTCAGTCCAGGATCCAGTTACAAGCTATACAGTGCTGATCCTCACCAGGACCAGGACCTCCAGTGCTGATCCTCACCAGGACCAGGACCTCCAGTGCTGATCCTCACCAGGACCAGGACCTCCAGTGCTGATCCTCACCAGGACCAGAACCTCCAGTGCTGATCCTCACCAGGACCAGGACCAGGACCTCCAGTGCTGATCCTCACCAGGACCAGGACCAGAACCTCCAGTGCTGATCCTCACCAGGACCAGGACCTCCAGTGCTGATCCTCACCAGGACCAGGACCTCCAGTGCTGATCCTCACCAGGACCAGGACCTCCAGTGCTGATCCTCACCAGGACCAGGACCGGACCTCCAGTGCTGATCCTCACCAGGACCAGGAACTCCAGTGCTGATCCTCACCAGGACCAGGACCTCCAGTGCTGATCCTCACCAGGACCAGGACCTCCAGTGCTGATCCTCACCAGGACCAGGACCAGGACCTCCAGTGCTGATCCTCACCAGGACCAGGACCTCCAGTGCTGATCCTCACCAGGACCAGGACCTCCAGTGCTGATCCTCATCAGGACCAGGACCTCCAGTGCTGATCCTCACCAGGACCAGAACCTCCAGTGCTGATCCTCATCAGGACCAGGACCTCCAGTGCTGATCCTCACCAGGACCAGGACCAGGACCTCCAGTGCTGATCCTCACCAGGACCAGGACCTCCAGTGCTGATCCTCACCAGGACCAGGTCAGTTTGCTTCGCATCAGAAAGAGTTTCATGATTCAATGGTGGGTTCTTCAGGCTCGTGTCCAGGATGACGAGTAAAGCCGACGAACCTCCATCGTATGAAGAAGCGTTACGGCATCCAAAGGAGGATCCCAACCATGGGGGGCTCGGACCGTCCTTCCCGCCTCCTCCGTGCTACACTCCGGGCCCGGCTGCCTTCTCCGGACCCCCTGGGTTTGGAGGTCCGGCTGGTATGTGGGCCGCGCCTGGTTTCCCGCCTGGGATGCCCATCGCTGTGTCGACCTTGAGCCCCGGACCTCCTGCCATCACTGCAGGTTCTGCAGGTTCTGCAGAGAACGAGCAGAGCTGGTCCTGGAACACGTCGCTGCGCCACACCTTCATCAGGAAGGTTGTTATTAACTTGAACTCATGCTGACCTTTTTAGAAGATAAATACATACTTTAGATATTGAAGCTTTGCTTTTGTTTGAATCACTGAAAAAGCGAATATATACTTTATATTCCAATACTTATAAAAACTTTCCAAATATATGTTTTTAGTCCTTTAACTAGAATGTTGAGCAACTCTGGCCTCGTCTGGTGACACTATTGTGCATTTTTATTCAAATGAAGGCTTGAAATACAACTATTACGTTTGTAATATGTATTTTGCATTCATTGGAATTCGAATGTACCCCAGGGGTCCCAAAGGTTGTTCTGAGGGCCACATAACTGCTCCCTGAGGGCCACAGTTTGCATCAGTGAAAGCCACACATAACCACAGAACAAGGAAATAAACATTATTTGTGAAATAAACAATAACCACATTTCTTGAGTTCTTCTCCGAAAAATGTTTCAATGCCGAACTTAAGAGGAAATAATGAAGGTTGTTGAAGAAAATGACACTTTATTAATCATTAATGTTCATTTTAAAGCAGCTCTGGGTTGTTTTCTGTATCTTAGTATGTTTGTACTAAAATAACTAGTGATGACATCCATTTAAAACTAGTTGAAAGACTAGTTTAACGTTACATTAACCACACATTAGAATTGCTACTATTTGGCTAAAGATCTAAATAAGTGGCCGAATGTTTCCCTTTCAAAATAGAAACCATTGAATTATTAAATGCTTCACAATGTTGATAAAAAGTCCACACTGTGAGTCGCACACGTTGATAGAAGTGTCTTCTGTCTCCTCAGGTGTATCTGATGGTTGCAGCTCAGCTCACCGTCACCACAGCCATCGTCGCCGTCTTCACGTTCGTGTGAGTCGTCGTCTCGCCGCCATCTTTGAGCCGACAGTAACGACCTTGGTGTCTCTGCAGTGATCCGGTCCGAGAGTTGGTCCTCAAGTATCCCGGCGTCTACTGGGCGTCTCTGTAAGACAACGTTCAGATGCCTCCAGAGTTACCCAGCAGGAGTGAGAGCCTAGTGTGAGACATGAATGTTAGAAGAACTGCAAACACTAGCAGGCCCAGGAGAGAGCCCTGAGGGACACCAGGTCATGGAGTCTGCTGAAGACTTGATCCGTAGATTTCAAAAGAGCCGCAGTGATGATGAAACCTTTATGGTCAGAAACATGGTTTGCTGTCAGTAAAGAAGACGAGAATGAAAAAAGAAAAGAAAATAAAAATAGAAAAACAGAATCAAGCAGCGACGGTGATGAAACATCTAATCCATGTTATTTTCAAACGTTTATTTGGATTTTCTAAAAATCACGATTTATATATGAACGAAAACACAGTCTTGGTTTAACTGAACTGATGCGTGTCTTTCAGAGTCGTTTACTTTGTGGTTTACTGCGTCCTCGTCTGCTGCAAAGAGACCAGGTACCATCATCTCAACCCTTGATGCCTCATGTTCCTCGTGTTCCTCATGTTCCTCATGTTCCCCATGTTCCTCATGTTCCTCATGTTCTTCATGTTCCACATGTTCCTCATGTTCTTCATGTTCCTCATGTTCTTCATGTTCTTCATGTTCCTCATGTTCCCCATGTTCCTCATGTTCCTCATGTTCCTCATGTTCCTCATGTTCTTCATGTTCCTCATGTTCCTCATGTTCCTCATGTTCCTCATGTTCCCCATGTTCCTCGTGTTCCTCATGATCGCTTCATGTTCCTCATGTTCCTCATGTTCCCCATGTTCCCCATGTTCCCCATGTTCCTCATGTTCCTCGTGTTCCTCGTGTTCCTCGTGTTCCTCATGTTCCCCATGTTCCTCATGTTCCTCATGTTCCTCATGTTCTTCATGTTCCTCATGTTCCTCATGTTCTTCATGTTCCTCATGTTCCTCATGTTCCCCATGTTCCCCATGTTCCCCATGTTCTTCATGTTCTTCATGTTCCTCATGTTCCTCATGTTCCTCATGTTCCTCATGTTCCTCATGTTCCCCATGTTCCTCATGTTCCTCATGTTCCCCATGTTCCTCATGTTCCTCATGTTCCTCATGATCCTCATGTTCCTCATGTTCCTCATGTTCCTCATGTTCGCTTCATGTTCAGGAGACGCTTTCCGTGGAACCTGGTGCTGCTGGGAGTCTATGTGAGTCTATGTGAGTGTGTGTGAGTGTGTGTGACTGTCTGAGTGTGTGTGTGTCTGAGTGTGTGAGTGTGTGTGAGTCTGAGTGTGTGAGTGTGTGTGTGAGTGTGAGTGTGTGTGAGTCTGAGTGTGTGAGTGTGTGTGTGAGTGCGAGTGTGTGTGTGTGTGAGTGTGTGTGTGAGTGAGAGGTGAGTGGTGAAGGGGTGGAGTGTGTGAGTGTGAGTGTGTGTGTGTCTCGAGTGTGTGTGTGTGAGTGTGTGTGTGGTGTGTGGAGTCTGAGTGTGTGTGATGTGAGTGGTGTGTGTGTGTGTGTGTGTGTGTGTGAGTGTGTGTGAGTGTGTGTGAGTGTGTGTGTGTGTGAGTGTGTGAGTGTGTGTGAGTGTGTGAGTCATGATGTGTTGAAGGAGTTGTAACTCCAATCATCTTCCACGCAGACGCTCAGCTTGTCCTTCATGACAGGAACCATCTCCAGGTTGGATTTCATTTTGCTTTGCTTCCTAAAAACAAAACCCTTCCTTCACTTTTCTACCTTCATTCTTGTGTAGTTACTACGAGACCAAAGCGGTGTTCATCGCCATGGCGATCACGATGATGGTGTGTGTGTCCGTCACCGTCTTCTGCTGCCAGACCAAGGTCTCACCTTACGAGCTGGAGGGCCGTGAAAGGTTGATGGTGTGAGAAGGTGTAACCAGACTCTCTCTCAGGTGGACTTCACCTCCTGCACTGGTCTCCTCTGCATCACCAGCTTCTCGCTCGTGATCGTGGCTTCGGTCGCCGCCGTCGCGCTCGCCTTCAAATACGTGAGCGTTTCCGAGGCACAGGAACATTATGATTGAAGCTGTTGATTGACAGCTTGTCTCTTTAATCACATTGAATTCATCAGTTGAAATGTTTCAATCATTTCCCTTTATTTCTAATTCCTAGTCTTTTTAATTCAATATAAATGTTGGTTTATTGTCACCAGACATTTTTAAAACTCGATCATGTGCCGCGACGTTGTCACACGATTGGCTGAAAACTCAATACATTAATCGACAAGTTATAGAAGTTAATGAAGTCAATTATTAAAAAATGATCCAGTATTTGAACAAAGATGTCATCGATGTTACATCACTGACTAGAACGATGACATCACTCACTAGAACGATGACATCACTACTAGAAACGATGACATCACTGACTAGAACGATGACATCACTCACTAGAACGATGACATCACTGACTAGAACGATGACATCACTGACTAGAACGATGACATCACTGACTAGAACGATGACATCACTGACTAGAACGATGACATCACTGACTAGAACGATGACATCACTCACTAGAACGATGACATCACTCACTAGAACGATGACATCACTCACTAGAACGATGACATCACTGACTAGAACGATGACATCACTGACTAGAACGATGACATCACTGACTAGAACGATGACATCACTGACTAGAACGATGACATCACTACCTAAAAACGATGACATCACTGACTAGAACGATGACATCACTCACTAGAACGATGACATCACTCACTAGAACGATGACATCACTGACTAGAACGATGACATCACTCACTAGAACGATGACATCACTGACTAGAACGATGACATCACTCACTAGAACGATGACATCACTGACTAGAACGATGACATCACTGACTAGAACGATGACATCACTCACTAGAACGATGACATCACTCACTAGAACGATGACATCACTGAGAACGATGACATCACTGACTAGAACGATGACATCACTCACTAGAACGATGACATCACTGACTAGAACGATGACATCACTCACTAGAACGATGACATCACTGACTAGAACGATGACATCACTCACTAGAACGATGACATCACTCACTAGAGCAACGATGACATCACTGACTAGAACGATGACATCACTCACTAGAACGATGACATCACTGACTAGAACGATGACATCACTCACTAGAACGATGACATCACTCACTAGAACGATGACATCACTCACTAGAACGATGACATCACTCACTAGAACGATGACATCACTCACTAGAACGATGACATCACTCACTAGAACGATGACATCACTCACTAGAACGATGACATCACTCACTAGAACGATGACATCACTCACTCACTAGAACGATGACATCACTCACTAGAACGATGACATCACTCACTAGAACGATGACATCACTCACTAGAACGATGACATCACTCACTAGAACGATGACATCACTCACTAGAACGATGACATCACTCACTAGAACGATGACATCACTCAGTAGAACGATGACATCACTCACTAGAACGATGACATCACTCACTAGAACGATGACTCCTCAGGTGCCGTGGGTTCACATGCTCTACGCAGCACACGCCACACACACGCACACGCACCACACACACGGAGCCACACCCACACTCTGTACACGCGCACACACACACACACACACACACACACACACACACACACACACACACACACACACACACACACACACACACACACACACACACACACACACACACACACACACACACACATTCAAGTCTTCTGCTCTAGTTTCTAGTTCACAACACTCAGCTGCTCATCGGGAACCGCCAGCTGGCCATCAGTCCAGAGGAACACGTGTACGGAGCTCTGTTCCTCTACATCGACGTGGTCAACATCTTCCTCTTCATCCTGCAGTTCAGTGGAGCTGCTGCTGAGTGACTCACGACTCAGGTGTGATCTGGAGGCTTTTGCACTTTCAAACATGTCCACAAGTATTATCTGGGAGGCAGCGTTTGAATCCACGACAAAGAATGTACGAGTGAAAATATGTTTATTAGCCATGATGGATGTTTGTTACACTGTCTGCTCGTGTTCTGATAGAAAAGATGTTCAACTACTGGATTAGAGGAGCTTCTCTGCACTGAAGCAACAATAAATGCGTTCCACTCACTGCTGTGACGTCATTACTTTAACTCCTGTCTGGACTACAGATGTTCCCTTCACCATCCCCTGACCACATGATCCTGGCTTCTTCTGCGGGTTGGTGGATCAAGGTGTGAGACGCTTGGGGTCACGAGGGAACATGGAGGTCTGCCGGACGTTGTGGAGGCCCAGGTACAGCATGCACACTCTCTCCAGGCCTGGCAGGAGAACATGTCAGTCTGAGAGCTCCACACGTCCAGGTCCACGCACTCACCGATGCCGCCGCCGCCGTGAGGAGGAGCCCCGAACCTGAAGGAGTCGATGTACCCCTTGATCTTCTCCAAGTCTGTAACAAGTCAGTTCGTAAGGAGAGTCTTGGTCTCAAGAACAGAGGTTTCTTTTCGTACCGATCTGGTGGAAGGTGGCTCTCTCGGTCAGCAGCTGAGCGTCGTGGACCCTCTGAGCTCCAGACAGGATCTCTTCTCCCCTCATGAACATGTCATACGAGTTGGAATATTTCTGCAAGATGTTAATCAGACACTTGAGAGACAGGGATCCAGAGGAGCTATAGCTAGAATCAACAACTTGAGAGACTCCTGCAGGTCTGAAGACTGTTCCAGGAACAGGACCTGTTGTCCGGTGTCTGTTGTGTGATCTGCACTGGAAGCTCCACATCCTCTTGCTCCAGTGTTTACGCTCATTCGACCAAAAACCAAAAATACACTTTTGACTGTTTCTTGATTAAAGTTCCTCCGCGATGAAGACAAATAATGAATCAGCAGAAACAAAGATGGCGACACACACTCGTACAACGTGGTAAAGAGTTGGGTTGAAGAAATACTCACAGGGTTGTTTGGGTCTGGCATCGTGTAGAAGGGTCTGACAGCCAGAGGGTACTTGTCCAGCACGTAGAAGTCGGTGTCGTACTTGAGTTGAAGCAGAAGATGTTGCATAAGGTTCTCATGCCTCACACTGACGTCAAACTTCAAACTCTACCTTCTCTTTCACGAGCCGTCCGAGGAGCTTCTCATTGGGAGTACTGAAGGAGAAGAAGATTAGATCTGATGTGACTCCATCTCTACTGGTGTAAAACCCTGGAGTATGAGAAGGTGACCTCTCACCTCAGGTCCTCCTCGTCTCCCATCTCCACGCCGGCCGCACGCAGCATGGCCACGCCCTCGGTGTACTCCAGCCTCAGGGTGGGCTCCAGGAACTTGAAGGGCTCGCTCGGGAACTGCTTGCTCACCGTCTGGATCTCAGTCTGGAAGCTGAAGACAACCGGAGGTGAGAACGTTTGAGAAGCTGAAGGAAGTTCAGGCTTGAATATTCTTCTCAGTAGGTGAGACTCAACGAGGTCATGATCAAGTCCAGTTGGATTATGAAGTTTGTAGGAAAAAAAAAAGTTAAATATCATATTTGAATAAGAACAAAAACAAAGGGAAACGTTTTCACATCATTGAACGTCGTTTTTTCAATGTCATCACTTTCTTTGACCACTAGGTGGCAGTAGCGCATTGGTCTCCATCAGGAAGAGGAACCAATAAACGGTCAAAAGTGCTTCAAACATCAACTTAACGCCTTAAGCCTCACTTGTCTCGCAGGCCCTTGAAGATCTGGACCATGGTGTCAGTGATGGAGTCGATGACTTCATGGTAATGGTAGTTGAAGGCCATTTCAATATCCAGACCCCACAAACCCACCAAAGGGAGGGGGGGTGTGGGGGCTCCCCCCCCCGGAGCGGCCCCACCCTCCGGTTGAAAATTACCCAAAGGGGTTTTTTGTTTTCCCTTTCCTCCCCCCCGGGTGTTTTTTTCAAGGCGAAAAGTTGTTTTTTTTTTTTTTTTTTTTTTCCCCCCCTTTTCTTTTTTTTTTTTTTTTTTTTTTTTTGTTATTTTTTAAGTTTTTTTTTTCCTTTTTGTTAGTTGTGTGGTTCGTTGTTTCTGTGTTTTTTTTGGGTGGTAAAATGGGAAGGGGGGGGGGGGGGGGGAGAGGGGGGAGGGGGGGGGGGGGAGGGGGGGGGGGGGGGCCCCGAAGGTTGAAGATCTGGACCATTGTAACTGTGTAAGTAATGAGTTACATTGTAACTGTGTGTAAGTAATGAGTTACATTGTAACTGTGTGTAAGTAATGAGTTACATTGTAACTGTGTGTAAAGTAAAAAGTGAGTTACATTGTAACTGTGTGTAAGTAATGGAGTTACACTTGTAACTGTCGTGTAAGTAATGTAGTTACATTGTAACTGTGTGTAAGTAATGTGTGTGTACATTGTAACTGTGTGTAAGTAATGAGTTACATTGTAACTGTGTGTAAGTAATGAGTTTACATACTGTAACTGTGTGTAAGTAATGAGTTACATTGTAACTGTGTGTAAGTAATGAGTTACATTGTAACTGTGTGTAAGTAATGAGTTACATTGTAACTGTGTGTAAGTAATGAGTTACATTGTAACTGTGTGTAAGTAATGAGTTACATTGTAACTGTGTGTAAGTAATGAGTTACATTGTAACTGTGTGTAAGTAATGAGTTATATTGTAACTGTGTGTAAGTAATGAGTTACATTGTAACTGTGTGTAAGTAATGAGTTACATTGTAACTGTGTGTAAGTAATGAGTTACATTGTAACTGTGTGTAAGTAATGAGTTACATTGTAACTGTGTGTAAGTAATGAGTTACATTGTAACTGTGTGTAAGTAATGAGTTACATTGTAACTGTGTGTAAGTAATGAGTTACATTGTAACTGTGTGTAAGTAATGAGTTACATTGTAACTGTGTGTAAGTAATGAGTTACATTGTAACTGTGTGTGTGTGTGTAAGTAATGAGTTACATTGTAACTGTGTGTAAGTAATGAGTTACATTGTAACTGTGTGTAAGTAATGAGTTACATTGTAACTGTGTGTAAGTAATGAGTTACATTGTAACTGTGTGTAAGTAATGAGTTACATTGTAACTGTGTGTAAGTAATGAGTTACATTGTAACTGTGTGTAAGTAATGAGTTACATTGTAACTGTGTGTAAGTAATGAGTTACATTGTAACTGTGTGTAAGTAATGAGTTACATTGTAACTTTAATGTTCACTCTATGAAAGATTGTTAGAACTTTAAGTCATTACTTCTTTAACTCGTTGTTGAATTATGTTAAAGACTCAGAAAATCTAACTTTCATTAAAAATAACCATTAGTTACTCTTTTGACACAAACGGATGATGCGTTCAATGACATTAGGATTGCCATGGTGTGTTCAAGAACGCAGGATATTTGAAACCCTTCCCCAAAACAAACACACAGAAAACACATGGATTATTCATTTCTATTTGCACCAAGAAGAGCAAATGTCCGTCAGCAGGTAAGACATAAATGCTGTTTAAAAGTTTACATTTTGTTTATTTTTTTGCTGGTTTGAATAGTTTTCACCTACTTATTCTAGTCGTTATTGTTTAGTTATTTGTATTTGCATATAAGATTTATTGTAAACTTGTTTTCTGCACCATTTAATCACAGCATCCAAACTTACAACAATTGTGGCTTCATCAAAATGTAGAGAAATAATTGAACATTCTTCTATTTGGAAAATGAAAACAACATGCCAGTGTTTAAAGTTCTATCTAACCTAACCTTTAGAACAACACAAACTCTGTAAACAAATCCAATAAAAGCACAATTGTAGTTTCGCAATACAATAACAATTTAAATGAAAGAAAACGTATTAGAACTAGTTTGACAACATAAGTTGGCGCTGAGAAGATGAACTGGACGTTGAACTCTGAAAAGGTTGAGACTGTGAACGACCAGAAGGGGGCAGTGTTTACCAAGCGGGGTCCAAACGAGCCTCTTCCTCGATCCCTTTTCAACACTCGAGCAATAAAAACGACATCAGCTCTGGCCATGTTTAAATCAACAGGGGACTCTTTGTAGAACAGCACACATTTCAGATAATTGGCTCAACTCTTTTAATGAATCTCTCGCTGCCCATTTCGTTCCGAGACATAATTGAATCGACTTTCTCATTTTTGCGGAGACAGATGGTTCTTACCTGGTCCCACGCAGAACACCTTGTCAAAGTCAGCACAGATGCACATCTGCTTGTAGAGCTGCGGCGACTGAGCCAGGTAGGCGCTGGTTTTGAAGTAAGACACGGTGAAGACGTTCGCTCCACCTTCACTGGCAGCTGCAACACAAGAGTTCATCATGAAACCAATCGTTTGCATTCAATTGAACAATTTGCTTCAAAATTCAAATACTTGTGAATTCAATTCGATTTGTGACGAGACATATTTGTATCATCTTCCAAAAGAATGCGGGGATCAATAAAGTAGCATCCATCTAATGTGTGTGGAAAATCATCTTCATTGTTAAAAGGTCGACAACAAACTATTTTTTCACTTGTGGAAAAAAAAGGCCAGACTTGTGGTTTTTGTTCGACACAACAAACAGAGGAATCTACGGTATCTTCCTGTGAAGGTTAGGGCGGAGCACCGACGGTTGGTGGTACGACTGACTGTGACGTGTTAGGGGTGTCGGCAGGAAGATGTGGTCGCATAAAAGAAGGTGACAGATCGTCAGATGCATGTCTCCGCGCGCAAAGTTTGAATTGACGTGTGGAGAAAGCAGAAGTGAGAGTGAGTGGCGTGACTCGTCCAGCAGCAGATGCTGTGACCAGAGAAAGTGTTGTTTCTCGTCCTCATGGAGGGAACAACTCTGATCACATTCTTGACAAACTTCTCATTTTCCATTTCCTTCTTTACTTCAACTTGAGCCGTATTTTCGTTTGACTTGTGTTTGCATCACTCAGACTGAATGTGTCCGAGACACGTCTGCTCTTCAAGTCCAACCAGTTGATGGAGGACGAGGCCTGAGCTGTTTATTCCTCACAGTGTAAATGTTCGTCTCCTTTAAGAGGAATTAAATACAGTCGCGGCTCTAAATGATCAAATCCCTCTGAATGAATGAAGCCAAGAGAAAATGGAAAGAAATGTGAAGCTCCAGCTGATTGGACCACGAGTTACAACATCAACCAATGGGACGCTTTCTTTGTTTAGGCTGTTGATCGACACTCTTATCTTAGACTCGTTACAAAACAGTGTGATCTGTAGCTTCAGTCCTGACGTCTAAATACAAGTAACATCATCTAAATGATGATCATATTATTATAAGAGCTGCTTGATACGTTCAATTGTCCTGATCATGAACATCCCATAATAATGCACAACTAGACTAATATCTTTCACACGCGCACACACACACCAAACGTTTAAACTGTCACACAATGACTGACTTTATTTAACATTGTGCGTGTGTGTGTGTGTGCGCGTATGCATGTGTGTGCGTGCGTGCGTGCGTGCGTGTGTGCGTGTGTGTGTGTTTGCGTGTGTGTGTGTGTGCGCGTATGCATGTGTGTGCGTGTGTGTGCGTGTGTGTGCGTGTGTGCATGTGTGTGTGCGTGTGTGTGTGTGTGTGTGTGCGCGTGTGTGCATGTGTGTGCGTGTGTGTGTGCGTGTATGCGTGTGTGTGCGTGTATGCGTGTGTGTGCGTGTGTGTGCGTGTATGCGTGTGTGTGCGTGTGTGTGCGCGTGTGCATGTGTGCATGTGTGCATGTGTGTGCGCGTGTGTGCGTGTGTGCATGTGTGTGCGTGTGCGTGTGCGTGTGTGCGTGTGCGTGTGCGTGTGTGTGTGTGTGTGTGTGTGTGTGTGTGTGTGTGTGTGTGTGTGCGTGTGTGTGCATGTGTGTGTGTGTACCAGAGATGATTTTGGGGGTCTGGATCTCCACGAAGCCCTTGCTGCTGAGCGTGTCTCTGAAAAGCTGACAGACTCCCGACTGCAGGCGGAACACAGCTTGACTCGTGGTGGTCTGTGAGGAAAAGTACAGATTCAACACAATCAGAGCAGATGTGCATCGACGTCGACGCCTGCTTCATCAAAAGATGAATCACCAATTTGTTGAAGTCAAGACATGTCGAGGAGGCAGAAAACAAACCTATGATTATGATGTAAAAGCTGAAACTCAGGGAGACAAAGGGCTTTAAGTAAAAGCAGATAATGACGACGTTGGCGATCCCCGAAAACACCTTCAAACAGTTACGGCAACGTTGAAGCAAAAGAAGGTGAACGACCGAATGATTTAACGTCTGTTATTAGATCTTTACAAGAAAACGAGCCACGTCTCCAGGAACGAACGACTCACAGAACCTCCTGAGAAATGATGACATTATTACGTCGTGTTTATTTAAACTATAGAACATCGTTATCAAGCCTCTATTTAGGGGGTCAGGGAAGCCTGGTGTGAAGGATGTTCCTCTCATCCATCCAGACCCTTGAACGTCTCAGCCGTGAAGGAGGAGAAGAGATTCATGGAGATGTTGTGTTCATGTCACAGAAAGAAACGAGTGAATGTAACAATGTTCAGTTGTTAGACAACAACACACATGATTCTCTCTTTCAATTTAAATCCAGCTCAGGTCACCAACAGTTTGAACGGCGGATGAAATATGAACAAATGTCAACACAAGCGAATGACATGCAAACAGCAAAGGACAGCTGGATGCTGCGACCCGTGAACGTCTCCACAGAGAAGCTCCTTTCATCTGCTCTGCTGCTCTGGAGCGTCATGACCAGGCAGGATTGATGGTTCCTCTCTGAGAGGGTCCATCTCCTGGTGTGGAAACACTTCTCAGCGTCATGGATCTGAAGGCTCCGTCGAGTCCAAGTGAAGTGTTTTACAAACGGCTGTTGTTGAGAGACTTGGAAACGGTTCCGTTTATTTTCCACATGTTGAGAAAACTCTTCAACTGTTCCTGCATTTGATCCTTGAATGTTGTTCTGGACTTTTCACAAAATGTTTTTTCATTTGAAATGAAATGTCTTAGAGCTGAAGGTGAATATGGTCCATGGTTTCAGGATCAACTCACCCTCAGATCGATCACTCTGTTGTCCAGCCTTGTGTCCTGGTTGACAGTCGCTCTGCCGTCCTGGACAAAAAAAGATCATTTCAATCCCTTCAAATAATAACGTTTCTAAACGGTAAACAACAACAAGCTCTTCGCAGCCAAAGGTGTTCGAGTCGTGCAGCAGATCCTCGACCTTCAGTGATGAGACTCACTTTAAAGATGGTTTCCTGCCTCAACCATCATATCAACACAATACATGACATGGAAATACATGGAAAACAGTTGAGTTTTTTCCAGATGGCAAAAATAAAACTGTCCCTGCTTTTAATATAAGTTACGGGTAGAACTACACAAATGTATTAAGGAAAATAAAAGAATGAATCAAATTCTTGTTTCATTCTCCGGTGGAGAAAACATTCATCCTCACAAACCTCTGAAGTAAAAGAGGAAACAACAAACCAACAGTCGAAGGTGAGCGAGTTTCAGTTCCACGTTAAACTAACAACAAACTCGCCTTCTAGGATTTGAAACAGTAACGCAGTAATACACTCACTCGTTAATACTGACATGACGGAGATGCAGCCAACAGTCTGATAATTAAAGGTATATTTATACTTTAAGGCCACTAGTCAACACTGTTTAAATGTACAATAGTTAAAGGTATTTATAGACACATTTATAGGACAAATGTACGAATATATAATGGTTTCTTTAGTTCATCTATATGGACAAATGTTACCTTCGACACTGTGAACGTGAAATGATTGATGTTGGATTTCCTTCTTTAATAAAGTCGTGGACTTCAAAGTAAAGGATTCTTTTTCTTTAAACCATGGTATTGAAAAGTTTTCAAAACATTTACTGGGGTTGACTTTTGAAAGGATGGTATCGTGACCCTGGTTTGTTCTTTTACCTCCTCGTCTCCCTCGGGCCGGACGGCGTCTTCCAGCTGCAGAGGCAGACGAGGCTCTGCTTGGCTGACGACAAAAATCTGAAGAGAAGGATCACTGATGTCAACACGACTGGAATCCTCACAAGACTAGAAGTGAAGCAGCCTTTACTCGCATCAAAGCTCAAGAGTTCACACGTGTTTATTTATGCATCTTTATCGTTACACATCATTGAGGAGGAGCTGAGACACAGATAGATACGGTTTCTCTCTCTGGAAGGTTTGCAACATTTGTGTGAGATGTTAACACGTCGCTCACGCTCTGGATGTGCAGCTCCACATCCTGCTGGGTGCAGCTCTCGATCTTCTGCTCCACGGTCCTCACCGAGGCCTCCACATCAACGATGCTCTCCTTGGTGATGCTGAGATGGAGAAGCAGGAGAAAAGCATGAGATTGTCCCAAACATGTCCTCTCGCTGAAGGTTTCTGTCAAGATCACCTGGACTTTAGAGAAATCCATATGCTACGCTTCACACAATAGCACCAGTTAATCTCGGAGCCAAATGTGAAAACGAAGCATCAAGTGAAGCCTGGAGGGAAATTAAACTTAATCCTTCTCTTCTCATTACACCAAAGTAATGAGAGACACGGATCATGGAAACATTCCCCGGAGCAGCTGCTGCCATATGTTCTTAAGCAGCAGATAAACTACAGAAACATCAATTTCTTGATCCTTGCCGAGTCTGGACCTAAATGTTAGGAACTAAAGCGGTCGTTGTCATGTCGGCTCAGCATTAGAATGTTGTCCGTGTTTAAGAAGATAAAGTCTCCTGCAAACAAGTTCCTTTTTAATGGGACGTGGTCGGCAGCCAGGTGTCAATGTTGACTCCGTTTACCTGCTTATCAGGATCTACTTCAGGTGAGAGGCGGGGGAACCACACACACACACACACACACACACACACACACACACACACACACACACACACACACACACACACACACACACACACACACACACACACACACACACACACACACACACACACACACACACACACACACACACACACACACACACACACACACACACACACACACACACACACACACACACACACACACACACACACACACACACATGTTCACAGAAGTGAGTGCACATGGAACTTCATAGCCGTCAATACAACAATCAAGAGGGTCCAGCGTTCACTGGGGATCTAGACGTGCACGACCTCCTGTCCTCGGACTCATGACGCTGTGAAGGTCAAGGATCAAATGATGAACAGAATCAAGGCGAGGGTGAGATGCTTCATCTCCTCGAGGACATACCAGGAGAGGGAAAGAGATTTCCTACGTGATACCAAGTCCACCCTAAGCACCCTTATTAAAGGATTTACGTGATCCTGGATCTTACTTAGCATGTCAATCATCTCACCACACACTCAAGACCATGACACCTGTCTCATGATTTCAATGTTAAATGATAACACCTGTTAACACATGTCGCTTCTGGTCAAAAGAATATTAAAGGGTTAAATACCATGAAACAAAACAGACATTTAATATAAAATATTATAAAGATTTTCATGAAAGTTTAACTTTAAATTCAATTTAAGATGCAGAAATAATAACATTTCTTCTTCCTGATCCTTTTTAAAATATCAAATAAACTACAATATCTTGTGAAATATCTTGTTGAAAAAAAAAATGTTTGATTTGAGTTGAATTAAAGTTGATTAAGGTTGAAAGTTTTTGATTAAAGTTGAAAAGTGTCTGATTATAGTTGAAAATTGATTGATTCATACAAAACAAACATGAGTTTAACTTGAAGTGTACGATTGTTTAAAAACATACAAATGACACTGATGTAAAGAACAAGGTTAGGTTAAAACCAAAGTACAACATACAACACATTATTTGTGTCATTACTACACTAATACTACAAAACATGCAACCAACTGTAAGTTTGCGTGATGTAAACCTTTCTTATCTGTGCAACTGTGTCATCACTTTCATTCGTGCCTGAACTTTACACAACAACCAACTGACCAAACACACAATGTTGCTCAAGCAATTTGAGGAAGTTGGACGTGTCAATAAATGTCTACTAAAAAAACCAGCTGGACAAATTTAAGGTGAAAGGAACTCGGTAAGAAACCAGGTTAAGGTCAAGATATCTTGACATGCTCAGCAGTGTCAGGGTGATCGGTCAACTGGGGTCAGGGTTCAGGTCACAGCAGGGTCTATACTTTTCAGCCTTAAGTACAGAAGTTCCAACATGAACTTTAACTGGGGTTAGACTTCAGAGCCTCAAAGCCTTGAGTATAATAAGTATAATAAGTATAATAAGTATAATACACGGTGTGTAGGAAACATGTCGTGTTCTGAACACTTTAGTGTCATCAGAAGAAAATGTCATCTGAATGAACACCAATATTATTGGTGAACAATAACAAGCCGTCAGGGGTTCATTCTTAGAAAACAGTGGCTCAACGTTTGGATTTAAGACGCCTTGAGTCTGTGATCAAACTTCCCAGGCATGTTAACAGGAACCATTACAACATGTGTCCCACCCAGCCAGGGTTGTCAGGTGGAACATGATTGACTTCCTCCACCTCTCAGAATGTGTGAAAACGGAGCAGTGGACCATTAGAGTCTCACATTTTCCCACCATTGTTTCCCGTTTTCAAACAGGAAACAGAGTCTCTTGAACTCACTTTGCAGCAAACTTGACCATCTGCTTGCTGGCACGATCTCCCACCGCGACCAGGGCCTGCACGTTGAACTGCTGTTGACGCAGGACCAAGAAGCATTGCTTCCCTAAAGCAAACAAACATAGTGATGAGCAACAACTTGTTTGAGAGACGCTTCTGAGCCGATCAAGTACTTGGGAGCAGAGGATTGTTACCTCTTAACTGAAGAACACTGAGTGTCAATGAGTTTGTAAACACACTCAGACCACCCAGATCCTTTGATGTTTATGTCCTGTGTGTGTGAGTGTGAGTGTGTGTGTGTGTGTGTGTGTGTGTGTGAGTGTGAGTGTGTGTCACAGACAGATGCACCTGATCTCAGGATGTTATTCAACTTAAATACTCTTCCACTTCCAGGAGAAAATAAGTGACTCTTGAGTATGGAAATCATTTTGAAAGGAACACTGTAGGTATTTGGGTCCAGGAGGAAAAGATGGCATCATTTATCTCTGTCCCTTTTATTGACCCTTGACCCCTGAAGTAATGTGCGTGAACATTGAGAGAACGATTGTTTGAAAGGTATATAGAATACAATACACTTTATACATGTACTGATATGTACGTTTGTTTTATAATGTCACGATATAATAACACTTTTTATTTTGGGGTTTTTCCATCATATTTTTGCTCTCGTTTCTTGCTGCTTGAAGGCTCCCCAACAATGGTCCCACTACAGAATGTGGCCCCTGAGGACATTCGATTGCCCGCCCCTGTTGTAGCACAGTAGCTACAGAATCTATTCGATCTGATGATCTGTTGAAGATGAGATGCCCTGAAAGCAGTGAATAACTAAAGCTCACAAATAACGTCTCGTTTGAAGGAGAAAAACAGTCCATGTCACATATTTTTACTTTAACTCTAAACTCTGAGCATTTCATTAAACGTAGATTGATTGTGTTAGAAAATGAAAAACCTCCGTCGATTGACCTTAAAAAAAAAGAGTTTGTAATGTTCTGTCATTTGCTTCTTCGTGGGAAATAGAAAATCACGCTGGAATATGAGTCTCAAAGCAAAGAGTCACATTGGGAACCAGGCCTGAGGGTGAAAAGGGTTTTTGAAGTTCCTCAGTGGTGAAGCTGGGGATCAAGGTCACCTAATCCTGTGCGTTTGTGTTTTTGTCACCAATTTGTCGAACCCAAGGAAGGTGAACAAAGACAAGAGACTCACCTTTGGCTCTGCTGGTGTGAACTCGGCCACGGAGCCAGATGAGCTGGTCGGCTTTCTCCGGCTTCAGGTCTTTGACGAGGACCAACACTCTGTCTGTGGCGCACACACACACACACACACAAACTTAGCTCATTGTGCTCTAGATCCAGCATCACACACACTCGAAGATAAAGGGAGGAAGATTTGTCCAAACCCACAATAAGGAGCTCTTGTTCCAGAGCCTCTAATAATGGGACACATGAGCAGCTCAACGCTCTCACTCAACCACCCTTGACTTCACGTACAACAGACTCCAGTTTCACTCGTGTCACTCAGAAATGCTTCACACTTGTGATCAGCGAGCTCGCGAGGCAGACGAAAAGGCAGAAAACTGAGCTGCCTTTTGGCAGAGACTCCACATCAGCCCACATGAAAGCAGCGACGCTCCAGCGCCTCCATCATGAGGCGGGGTTTGGCGTGCAGGTGAATGCAGCCCCACTTTGTTCGCTGCCACTCAAGCTTAAAGAGCCTCCAGACACACAGACGACCCCGAATGGTTTGCGTTCCACCTCCGCAACCATCACCCGGAATCTCTGCATCTCTCTGATCATCACTGACAGTAATAATCTGATGATAAACAGTTGGCACTCTTTCCTTGGAACTGAACAAATCACAGTAGTAAGTGAAGCATTGCAGAGTGAAACTCGCAGTCAAGTTCAGGTGGAGTTCTCAATACATTTTCAGGATTCTCCTTCATCTCAAAAACAATCTAATATGTCACTTAAATTGTAACTCTTACATTGGAAGATGTTTCGAGTCAGAGAGTGATGATGTCATCAGTCACATGACTCTTGTCTGGTATCACATGAGATATTTCACAGTGTTAATAGAAGTCCATTTGAGACTTCATTGACTCGACACACTCACAGAAAACCATGTCAGTGAAGCTCCAGCTGATTGGACCACAAGTTACAACATCAACCAATGGGACATTATTTTGTCATAAGCTCCGCCCATTTTCCAGGTGAAAAAAACCCCTTGGCAGCTATAGATGCGAGTCCAGGGTAATTCCCACTGCCCTGAGTTTCTAGCGCTGCAGTCCTTCCTCTAATTAATCATCTTCAATCAAAGATTCTAAAGTAATTAACGTTTATGTTTCGACTGGATCTCGTTTTTCTAGTAAAAAACCATGTCAGCAAAAAAGATAAACAATGATGTTCTATATCGATTATATTTCTTTAGAGAACAAAAGAATATCAATTGTAAAATGGGTGGAAGAACCTGAAACTTACCCAGTTTTTCTTGGGACTGGACCATCGCTGCAACACCATATCTGTCCTTTGCAAAGTCCTGGAACGCATTTAAATCACACACACATTAAGTGTCTTCCAACATTAAAAAACATTCTTAATAATTAAATCTATCAAATGTGTTATTTACCATTTATTAAACAATTTCTGTCCCATATTATTAGGTGCAGATTTTATAATAAATGATAACAATCATATGAACTTAAATAAAAGTTTAATTCACACTTACATCTTCTTCGGTTGTTTGTTGCTCTGCCACCTAACATACACAAAAAACAACAAGTTTAAACATCAAACAAAAATATAGACAAAGACTTATGTCGAATTATAACTACTGTTAGTAGAAGAAAAAAATCTGTTCTTTAATGTTTCTCTACAGAAAACTTTTTAAATCACACCAAAATATTGCTTTTACTGCAACAATTTAGCATATGAGACATAAGAGTCACCAGTGACTGATTTATTAGACGTTTAACACCGCTTGTTAATAGAAATACAGTTATGTTTTAATAATGAATACATTAAAACACAGACTGAATGATTGTTTTTACTACACCAAAAACATCTGGTAAACACAATCCGAAGGTAACAACAGCGAAGCTCAAGTTTGTAAAATTGAGTTGAAGTTACTGAAGAAAGATGTTATCTTGACATCTGGGTTGATGGCTGCCTGTTACAGAGGCTGGGACTCAAGTGCACTGGGTTGGAAGGGAAACAGCACTTTGTTTGGGTAGACATAAACAAACCCAAAATGACAGGAATACTTTCACAATGGAGACTCATGCCCCCACACCAGATGACCAACCATGCTTGCTATGTCCTGCACAGACAGGCCCGTCGTCCTGCCAGCTGTTAAGTGAGGTAACGGATGTGAAAGGCAAAAAAACTGACCAGTTTAGCCTGCTTCTCAGCCTTCTTTGCTGCTTTCTCTGCTTCCTTCTGCTGTTTCTTCAGGGCTTTCTTTGACTGCGCCTGCTGCTCCTCCTCCGAGGCCCTGGGACAGGAAGAAACACAACATAAACACCCAAGTCAACTTCCACCACCTATTTTTCTTCCATCCCATAGGAAGGTCACGACTGCCCGGGAAAACTATGCCAACCATTAGGTTCAGCTTTTAAGTCTAAACTACCCTCAATGCCATCGTTTGTTTTTCAGTACAAAGAGCTTTGAAAATAAAGGCTCAGCATGTTTTTCTTTAAAGGCTAAAGTGATTATGAAATGATAAGGATCATTTTCAGGCACATCTGTATTCTACCATCTTGGGCAGTTTGCTATTGTCACACAAATTAAAAATATATATGTAATCATTTCTTTAATGTTAATTCAAATATTAAATTCCATTGAAATGCAAGTCCGATAATTCATATGTTTCATCTACGTGTACGACTAGTATAAAGAATGTTTTTAAACCTGAATGCGTCTAAAACAGGTTAAGCTACATAGTGTGAGTAAAAGGTGCCATAAACCTCGTAGTCAGACGATCAACCATCAAATCATTGAACTCTGCCCTCTCTAAATGAGGACAGCATTAACGTTTAACTGCTTGGAAGCTACAAGTATGACTCAAGTTCCTCCACCAACCGCCCCGGTCGGTCCAGGTGTGCAGACCTAAAGGAAGCCTTTGAGCTAAATTCAGTTAAAGGAAACAAGTCCCAACAACCATGTTATCCCCTTCACGCCAGGTTTTAATATTTAACAATAACTTAGAAGTATAAATAATTGTTTCTACTAAATCTTTTATGATTCAATAAAATGTAGATGACGCCTAATCATACAAAGACATAAACCATGGATTGGTTTATAAATATATATAATATTTGTTTAGAAGGAATAAAATACATTTTAATTTGTTCAACCGCAGCCAAGACCCTCCTATGGTTCAAACTACAATTATATTCTTCATTTAGTGCACACATTAAATAAGTTAGTAATAGATTGAATAAATGATCAAATGGATTGTGGATTTGTTATACACCTTGGTTTATTGCTGCATATAAAACAAATGACCCAACTGTCAGTCGAGCCAGTCCAGCCATCACTTCACACAGAGTACGATTCAATGTCATCTGGAACTCACAGGAATAACTAGACGTCATATTAACAGCTTTCATTTGATAAATGGGACAGAGTTAGAGCATTGTTTGGATTTCATTTGTATTATGAAAATGTCTGTCAAGTGTTTGCTAACCTTCCAAAGATAATTATGGTATTTTTATTCCCATTATCCCACATCTATATATCCAAGAACAAATGATTTGATGTTGGTTTATTCACAGGACCCGGGATTGTTATTTTTCCTTGTTTGTTTAAAAGTATTAGTTTGTTCACTTCTGCATTTTCCAGCTCGACCTCATTCAAGTCATGAATCCTGAGCACTTGGATTTCCTGCATTTCATGGAGTTTTGGTGAAGCTGCTCCATCAACATAGGAATGTGAAAGAACCAGTGAGCCCGACACAGATCGATGCGTCAATAACCAGTACTTTGTTATAGGAATGTTACTAAAAACACATGTTTAACTGTTTCATATGCGTCGTTGCTTCAAGAACAACATTATATTCAGACATGTTTATATTTCTCGTCACTATAAGTCACCAAGTAACACAACCTGATGTACTTCTGCGTCTTATTTGACACAAATCGTCTCGTAATTCCAGATGGATTTAAAAGCTTTAACAAACCAGCAGAAAAGAAAGAAATCAAATGATCCCACTGAGTTTACAACTTCAGAGATGACGCAACCCACGAGCTGTCGCTGCAACATTAGCCACATGCTAACGTCAACTTCCTGACGACAGATTTGATGCAAAACTGCGACACGTCAGTCACACAAACATCTAAACCCAGACTAGTCTTACCCTTGAACTTCTTCTTTAGTCATCTTTACTCGGGATTCTTCCAAGAACGATGCAAACACTCTTGACAGCGATTGAACAGCTGTTCACTACGCGCTTCTTCACCGGAAAGAAGTATTTTGGAAGAGCACAGCAACAAACCGGATGTTTCTTTGTCCGACTGGAAACACGCTTTATTTTCAACGTTCCTAATGAAATGAGTGACCAAGAATAAAGATTGCAAAACATGAAATAACATAAAAGATGAAAAATAATATCGATGTTTCAGGTATTGATCAAACTTTTACACATAAAGTACAGAACATGTGTTTGGGTGACTTGTCATTATTAATGTAAACAAAGTAAGAATAATTCAATAAGAACTTATAATAAATGAATACAATCACTTGTTATTCTGTGTGCTTTTAATGGTTATATTATATTATATTATATTATATTATATTATATTATATTATATTATATTATATTATATTATATTATATTATATTATATTATATTATATTATATTATTATTGTATTGTATTGTATTGTATTGTATTGTATTGTATTGTATTGTATTGTATTGTATTGTATTATATTATATTATATTATATTATATTATATTATATTATATTATATTATATTATATTATATTATATTATATTATATTATTATAAACAACTTGTGTGGCCATGTATTTAACTGAGTTAGCTCACACGGTAACACCGTTAAATTGTGTTTCACAGTTTGACCTTTGCAGGGATGGTTTTGTAAAGGCAGGATTGGTTAATGGTGCCCTTTTACTTGAGAGGTTGTGGGGGTTGGGGGTTCTTCAAAGTGTTTCTCAGGCTGTTGACCACCAAAGATCCTAATGCAGGAAACAGTCCCTTCTCTGCTGACCTTTGTGGTCTAAACAATGCTGCCATAATTGAGCCGCGTCCGTGCCTAGAAGTCATCTGTCCATCGACGCACATCTTGGTTTATTCAACACTTATAATAAACACACACAAATATTTGCTGAGCTCCAGATCCAACTCCATCTGCTTATATGCAACATAAACAACTGTTCTGTGATAATCATCAACATACTGTATAGAATTATTGCATCGTGTGTGCAGTTGTACTTCCACCTGAAACCCAGGATAATGTAAGAGATTATCAAAAGCTAAATAACAACAAATGAAACACTTAGATATAGCAACACAAACATTGTTGTTTAACCTTCAAATATATCAAAATAATTCATCTAGAAGTTCAAGAAATGGATCAATTGCACACAGAGTCCAGATTCAATTGCCTTCATTCAACAGTGGAACTAGTTTCCGGTCCAGTCCTACAGCTCTGGCCTCTCACCCCTAAAGTAAACATAAACCCCCTGAACTTCAGCAACAAACACTCCAACAATTGATGAGTGCAGCGGCGGTGTGTTTATTTGTTCACTCCAACACTATTTGGGCGATGAATATTTTGTCATCACGGAGACTAAAAGCTTTAATTATGTATGAACGGGAGTGTACTTTAGTGCCACTGCCAGGGGCCTCAGAGAACTCAAGCATGTATTCAAGCAGTCGCTGGCAGCCATTTGTGTAAAAGCATTGACCATAGTGTTGTTAAGAGTGATGGATGAGGAGAAAGATAGATGGATAGATAGATAGATAGATAGATAGATAGATAGATAGATAGATAGATAGATAGATAGATAGATAGATAGATAGATAGATAGATAGATAGATAGATAGATAGATGGAAGATGGATAGATGGATAGAATGAGGATAGATGGATAGATGGATAGATGGATAGATAGATAGATAGATAGATAGATAGATAGATAGATAGATAGATAGATAGATAGATAGATAGATAGATAGATAGATAGAGAGATAGAGAGATAGAGAGATAGAAATGCTAAACGACAACATCTACATCAAGACTTCTTTATCTTCCCTGAAAGACGGCACCAGAGCTGGAATAGCAGTAAATGGTCCTCATGACTTTCTAGAGGCTCTTCACACTTTCTTACACATGTAAACAAATGGAAATCATCTTCACTGTGGGGGTCATCAAAGGTCAAGGGTGAATTCATCGGCTCCATTCTGCTGCATTTCTATTGTCTTCTGCTTCCTTTGGTCTCCAACTTGAACCTCCGTGACATCAGTCCATCAAGAAGCAGCAGTTCTGTCTTTTATCTTCCCAAGATGAAGGTAGAACTTTATTGATCCCTCAGGAGGTCTCTGTCTCCTGAACGTCTCACCTTTCTCGTCCATCACGTTTTCATCTTCAGACGGAAACATCCACATTCTGTTGAAAAGAGTCACTTGCGAACCTAAACACACCATTTCTTGTGAGAGATCAAAGGTCAACGGACTCTTGTTCCTTCTTAGCTTTTGTCTCATGTTGTCTGGTGAGATGTTAGAGGTCTTCACAGATGTTCCTGCAATTACAGGCTGCACTCGAGCTGTTCTTCAGGTGCGGACATTTGTGTGGCCCCTCCTCCTGACCCCCAACAACAGGCTCACCTCCTGCCCCACCCCCGACCCCCGAGGCAAGAGAAGTGAAAACACAAACACGAGCGTCACTAGAAACACAACTTCTTTATTTAACAACAGCCACCATTAAGAACACAAGCATCAAACCAGTGTGAACGACAATAAATAAAAAAACACAACTTTAAGTGCGAAACACACAACTATCAACAAACACTTAAAGATATTTCACGTTAAAGCTTCGCTGCAAAGAACTGAAAGCTGAACAAAAGTATAAAATCTGTTTTTACATCTGTACACCTGGAGCTCCTCGAGGAGCCGTTAGCTGGACAAGACGCTGGACGACTCCGACTCGGTGGAGATGGAGGAGATGGGACCTCGTTTCTTGGTCATGAGGGTCACCTTCTGGCTGGACCCCCTGCTGACCGTCAGAGCACTGCGCGCCGACGTCTTGAACTTGACCCCCAGGAAGGCGTAGAGGATGGGGTTCAGGCAGCAGTGGAAATACGCCAGAGCTTCGGTGATGGAGATCCACTTCTCCACGGCTTGCTGCAGTTCACAGCTGGGCTTGACCGAGCCCTGCAGGATCAGCGTGTCCAGGAAGATGCCCACACAGTAGGGCAGCCAGCAGGAGAAGAAGCACACGATGAGGATGACCGTGGTCTTCAGAGCCTTCTTCTTCAGCGCCTGACCCTTGGCGCCCTGCGACAGCTTCACGATGATGATGCAGTAGCAGATCAGGATGACCAGGCCCGGCAGGATGAAGCCCACCAGGATGTGCTGGAAGCGGAACACGATGGTCCACAAGTTGATGGGGGTTGACTCGGGGTAGATGCGTTGGCAGCTCGTCTTGGAGTCCAGGGTCTCCAGGCTGTGGTCACTGGTGAAGTCCAGGTGGGAGGACTGAGAGTCCTGGATCCGCGCGAACACCAGGTCCGGGACCGTGAGGATGGCGGCCGGCAGCCACACGCCCACGTAGATGACCTTGCTGGCCAGAAGCTTCCTGGTGTTCTGACTGTTGGTGGCCCTCACCACGGCCAGGTACCGGTCCACGGAGATGAAGGCCAGGATCAAGACGCTGCTGTACAGGTTCAGGGTGTAGATCACGTGCACAAACACGCACATGAAGCTCCCAAAGTACCAGTTCTGGGCGGCGTCCACGGCCCAGAAGGGCAGCGTGAAGACGAACAGGAGGTCCGCCACGGACAGGTGGAGCCGGTACTTGTCCGTCATGGTCTTGACCTTCTTCTGGTAGCCCATGACCAGAACCACCAGCCCGTTCCCCACGATCCCCAGGAAGAAGATAATCCCATAGACGGTGGGCAGGAAGATCCTTTTGAAGTCGTCGCTCAGAGCTTGACCACACGGCTCCCCGGAGTTCTCGTCGAAGTCTCCAGACGCCTCCGAGCTGTTGTCCGTGGAGTTGCTGAAGAAGTCGAACAGTATGTCGAACTGCGTGAAAAAAACACATTTAGACCAAAATGTTCATAAACTTACTGTTATTTTTACTACAGCATTTAAATGAAAGATATAATCGATTCAATATTAGAAGCATTTTATGCTCATTGTGATCAAGTCATTCAGTGAAGAAGGAACAAAAAGAAACATCGTAATTTTGATGTAAAAATAAAGATAATTCTATTTACTGTCTAAAAACGTTACTTTTAAGGCGTAACTCCAGCAGTTAAGAAACGATGAAGAAACTCACCTCCATGTCCGAGTGTGTGTGGATCAGTGTGTGGATCAGTGTGTGGATCAGTGTGTGGATCAGTGTGTGGATCAGTGCGTGGATCAGTGTGTTCACGAGGCGAGAACAGCGTGTTTTGGTTCCATCACCTCAGGAGCGTCTGAAGAGCTGCGGGTCCGAGTGAGGCCCCGCCCCCTGCAGGCCCCGCCCCTCGGGGGAGGAGCTTCCGTCAACCGTTTCATCAGTTAAATATAGTAACGGTGGCTTTGAAGGGTTAATAGTGTTAGTTGGGGTTTTACGGAGGTCCTTGAAGGCGTCTGGAGCACGAGTGTGTTGACTGTTGTCTCACTGAGAAGTTCATCTTCACCATCACAGGTTGTGGTCCGGGCCCCGGGGCCTCGCGTCCTCCTGCAGCTCTGGTGTCAGTGATGACAGCTCCAGACGCTGACCATGAAACTCCATCTCCTCTTTGATATTCGAGAAGAACCTTCACCAGAGTCAAAGAAACACTTTCATAACAGCAGGAATGTTTCATATCCAGAGCATGTTCTCCTGAACCGTGACCTCGATCATCTCAACACACTGTTCATCAAGTCATTATTGAAGTGAATCAAACTTTAACTTTAAACATCAATGGAACTGATTCAAATCAAATCATCCACATTGTTACAGACTTTTAAGTT
>JACEEU010000809.1:47500-52500 GCA_016630915.1 Callionymus lyra
TCACATACATGAACTGATGTTACATCACTTACATGATCTGATGTTACATCACATACATGATCTGATCCAACATCACATATATGATCTGATCCAACATCACATACATGATCTGATGTTACATCACATACATGATCTGATGTTACACCACATACATGATCTGATGTTACATCACTTACATGATCTGATGTTACATCACATACATGATCTGATGTTACATCACATACATGATCTGATGTAACATCACATACATGATCTGATGTTACATCACATACATGATCTAATGTTACATCACTTACATGATCTGATGTTACATCACATACATGATCTGATGTTACATCACATACATGATCTGATGTTACATCACTTACATGATCTGATGTTACATCACATACATGATCTGATCCAACATCACATACATGATCTGATCCAACATCACATACATGATCTGATGTTACATCACATACATGATCTGATGTTACACCACATACATGATCTGATGTTACATCACTTACATGATCTGATGTTACATCACATACATGATCTGATGTTACATCACATACATGATCTGATGTAACATCACATACATGATCTGATGTTACATCACATACATGATCTAATGTTACATCACTTACATGATCTGATGTTACATCACATACATGATCTGATGTTACATCACATACATGATCTGATGTTACATCACATACATGATCTGATGTTACATCACTTACATGATCTGATGTTACATCACATACATGATCTGATGTTACATCACATACATGATCTGATGTAACATCACATACATGATCTAATGTTACATCACATACATGATCTGATGTTACATCACATACATGAACTGATGTTACATCACATACATGATCTGATGTTACATCACATACATGATCTGAACACGTTAATGTACACGTTAACGAACACGTTAATGTACACGTTAACGAACACGTTAATGAACACGTGCAACGAACACGTTAATGAACACGCATCGCGAACACGTTAACAAACACGCAATGAACATGTTACATGAACACGTTAACGAACATGTTAATGAACACGTTAATGAACACGTTAACGAACATGTTAATGAACACGTTAATGAACATGTTAATGAACACGATGAACACGCTACGAACACGTTAATGAACACGTTAATGAACACGTTAATGAACACGTTAATGAACACGTTAATGAACACGTTAATGAACACGTCACGAACACATGACATGCATGAACACGTTACACTGAACACGTTAATGAACACATTAATGAACACGTTAATGAACACGTTAACGCATACATGATCTGATGTTACATCACATACATACTGATGTTACATCACATACATGATCTGATGTTACATCACATACATGATCTGATGTAACATCACATACATGATCTGATGTTACATACATGATCTGATGTTACATCACATACATGATCTGATGTTACATCACATACATGATCTGATGTTACATCACATACATGATCTGACGTCACATACATGATCTGATGTTACATCACATACATGATCTGATGTTACATCACATACATGATCTGATGTTACATCACATACATGATCTGATGTTACATCACATACATGATCTGATGTTACATCACATACATGATCTGATGTTACATCACATACATGATCTGATGTTACATCACATACATGATCTGATGTTACATCACATACATGATCTGATGTTACATCACATACATGATCTGATGTTACATCACATACATGATCTGATGTTACATCACATACATGATCTGATGTTACATCACATACATGATCTGATGTTACATCACATACATGATCTGATGTAACATCACATACATGATCTGATGTTACATCACATACATGATCTAATGTTACATCACATACATGATCTGATGTTACATCACATACATGATCTGATGTTACATCACATACATGATCTGATGTTACATCACATACATGATCTGATGTTACATCACATACATGATCTGATGTTACATCACATACATGATCTGATGTTACATCACATACATGATCTGATGTTACATCACATACATGATCTGATGTTACATCACATACATGATCTGATGTTACATCACATACATGACCTGATGTTACATCACATACATGATCTAATGTTACATCACATACATGATCTGATGTTACATCACATACATGATCTGATGTAACATCACATACATGATCTGATGTTACATCACATACATGATCTGATGTTACATCACATACATGATCTAATGTTACATCACATACATGATCTGATGTTACATCACATACATGATCTGATGTAACATCACATACATGATCTGATGTTACATCACATACATGATCTGATGTAACATCACATACATGATCTGATGTTACATCACATACATGATCTGATGTCACATCACATACATGACTATGTGACATCACATACATGATGTTAATGCATCACATACATGATCTGAATGTAACATCACATACATGATCTGATGTTACATCACATACATGATCTGATGTTACATCACACTCTCATGATCTGATGTAACATCACATACATGATCTGATGTTACATCACATACATGATCTAATGTAACATCACATACATGATCTGACGTCACATACATGATCTGATGTTACGTCACATACATGATCTAATGTTACATCACATACATGATCTGATGTAACATCACATACATGATCTGATGTTACATCACATACATGATCTGATGTTACATCACATACATGATCTGATGTAACATCACATACATGATCTGATGTTACATCACATACATGATCTGATGTTACATCACATACATGATCTGATGTTACATCACATACATGATCTGATGTTACATCACATACATGATCTGATGTTACATCACAT
This sequence comes from Callionymus lyra, assembly GCA_016630915.1. NCBI lineage: Eukaryota > Metazoa > Chordata > Actinopteri > Syngnathiformes > Callionymidae > Callionymus > Callionymus lyra. Next base: position 50,398 of record JACEEU010000809.1, read on the forward strand.
ACATGATCTGATGTTACATCACATACATGATCTGATGTTACATCACATACATGATCTGATGTTACATCACATACATGATCTGATGTTACATCACATACATGATCTGATGTTACATCACATACATGATCTGATGTTACATCACATACATGATCTGATGTTACATCACATACATGATCTGATGTTACATCACATACATGATCTGATGTTACATCACATACATGATCTGATGTTACATCACATACATGATCTGATGTTACATCACATACATGATCTGATGTTACATCACATACATGATCTGATGTTACATCACATACATGATCTGATGTTACATCACATACATGATCTGATGTTACATCACATACATGATCTGATGTTACATCACATACATGATCTGATGTAACATCACATACATGATCTGATGTAACATCACATACATGATCTGATGTTACATCACATACATGATCTGATGTTACATCACATACATGATCTGATGTTACATCACATACATGATCTGATGTTACATCACATACATGATCTGATGTTACATCACATACATGATCTGATGTTACATCACATACATGATCTGATGTTACATCACATACATGATCTGATGTAACATCACATACATGATCTGATGTAACATCACATACATGATCTGATGTTACATCACATACATGATCTGATGTTACATCACATACATGATCTGATGTAACATCACATACATGATCTGATGTTACATCACATACATGATCTGATGTTACATCACATACATGATCTGATGTTACATCACATACATGATCTGATGTTACATCACATACATGATCTGATGTTACATCACATACATGATCTGATGTTACATCACATACATGATCTGATGTTACATCACATACATGATCTGATGTTACATCACATACATGATCTGATGTTACATCACATACATGATCTGATGTTACATCACATACATGATCTGATGTTACATCACATACATGATCTGATGTTACATCACATACATGATCTGATGTTACATCACATACATGATCTGATGTTACATCACATACATGATCTGATGTTACATCACATACATGATCTGATGTTACATCACATACATGATCTGATGTTACATCACATACATGATCTGATGTTACATCACATACATGATCTGACATTGAGCCTGAATAGGAAAGAAAAGTTTCAGATCAAAGATCTAAACAAACCTATCTTTGCATCTTTGATATTAACACACGCGTGTAACATAACATGATGATTCATTTATTCATTCATTCATAAATGATGTCAATCAACCTGTTGACTCTTGAGTGACTCAGACGAGTGACTCAGACGAGTGACTCGGACGAGTGACTCAGACGAGTGATCTCGGACGGTGACTCGGACAGTGACTCGACAGTGACTCGGACCAGTGACTCGACGGCAGTGACTCCACATACTCACGAGTGACTCAGACGAGTGACTCGGACGAGTGACTCGGACGAGTGACTCGGACGAGTGACTCGGACGAGTGACTCGGACGAGTGACTCGGACGAGTGACTCGGACGAGTGACTCGGACGAGTGACTCGGACGAGTGACTCGGACGAGTGACTCGGACGAGTGACTCGAAGCTGCTCTTATCTGCTCAGAACACGACCTTCAGACTTACTTCCTACTTCGCTGCCGTTTCTGTTACTTTCAAGAAAGACTCGCTCAGAGGTCACGGCAGAGGTCACGGCAGAGGTCACGGCAGAGGTCACGGCAGAGGTCACGGCAGAGGTCACGGCAGAGGTCACGGCAGAGGAGCTGGAGACAGAAGGATCCTCTGCTGGTTCTGGTCCAGGTTGAGCAAGACTGTGAGTTCCTGTGAGTCCAGGACCTGCAACTCGGTTCCTTCTTCACCAACGACTCTGCTGTGGTTGATGATGTCGTCGCCACAAGAGGAAGCTCGACACACACGGCTGTGACTCCGTCAGTCGTGGTGACTGACAGGTTCGATGACATCAGAGCATCGCTGATCAATAGATCCGTCAAGTTGATCACATGATCTTCATCCTGGCATTTGATTGACAGCCGGGACATCTGACTCTTTCTGACTCAAACAGTGACTCAAATC
>JACEEU010000809.1:57500-72401 GCA_016630915.1 Callionymus lyra
ACATGACACACATACATGATCACATGACTTACATACATGGTCACATGACTTACATACATGATCACATGACTTACATACATGATCACATGACACACATACATGATCACATGACACACATACATGATCACATGACTTACATACATGATCACATGACACACATACATGATCACATGACACACATACATGATCACATGACTTACAAACATGATCACATGACACACATACTGTACATGATCACATGACACACATACATGATCACATGACTTACAAACATGATCACATGACACACATACTGTACATGATCACATGACTTACATACATGATCACATGACTTACATACATGATCACATGACACACATACTGTACATGATCACATGTACATGATCACATGACACAACATGATCACATGACTTACATACATGATCACATGACACACATACATGATCACATGACTTACATACATGGTCAAATGACACACATACATGATCACATGACACACATATATGATCACATGACTTACATACATGATCACATGACTTACATACATGATCACATGACACACATACATGATCACATGACACACATATATGATCACATGACTTACATACATGGTCACATGACTTACATACATGATCACATGACACACATACATGGTCACATGACTTACATACATGATCACATGACACATACATGAACCAACAGCTCAACAATGACAACAGTTCATTCAAATCGTCTCCTGATAGTTTAACACTTGAATTCTTCAGGTAAAGAAGTTTAAAGACTTTCTTCGTTGCTGACAGACAAGAATGTTCTTCACCTGACGCTGATAATCATGTTTCTTCTTCGTGCAGCAGCAGCTTCATCACCTTCACGTGACTCATCATGTTTACCTGCACGACTCCTCGTGACTCACTCGACTCACTGACTCGTTCAGCCCGAGGCGACTGTCGTGATAATAGAAGAGAAAGATCATATTTTATATCATCAAGTTTCCAAATCATCTTCAGGGCTTTTCTTCCTCGTCTGCAGAGATAATGACGCAGACGGCGCCGCCGTAAATCTCTCTCACGTCTTCAGCGACTTTTATGAGTCTTGAGTCGAGTCCTTCTACGAGACCTTCTGAACATTATATAGTTATATTGGTTTTAGATGTAACTTGTAAAGACAACAAGTAATAAATCTGTAATAAAATTAGACCAGGAGACCATGAGGCCAGGAGACCAGGAGACCAGGAGACCAGGAGACCAGGAGACCAGGAGACCAGGAGACCATGAGACCAGGAGACCAGGAGACCATGAGACCAGGAGACCAGGAGACCATGAGACCAGAAGACCAGGAGACCGGGAGACCAGGAGACCATTAGACCAGGAGACCAGGAGACCATGAGACCAGGAGACCAGGAGACCAGGAGACCAGAAGACCAGGAGACCGGGAGACCATGAGACCAGGAGACCAGAAGACCAGGAGACCATGAGACCAGGAGACCAGGAGACCGGGAGACCAGAAGACCAGGAGACCATGAGACCAGGAGACCAGGAGACCAGGAGACCGGGAGACCAGGAGACCAGGAGACCATGAGACCAGGAGACCAGTAGACCAGGAGACCAGGAGACCAGGAGACCAGGAGACCAGGAGACCAGGAGACCAGGAGACCAGGAGACCAGGAGACCAGGAGATCGGGAGGGATTATTCAGAAACATCAACAATACAAAACTCTGATCAGGCTTTTGTTGCTGCCTCAAGAGGACAGATAACTGTGTGTGTATGTGTGTGTGTGTGTGTGTGTGTGTGTGTCTGTGTGTGTGTGTGTGTGGAGAGGTGTGTGTGTGTGGGGGGGTTGTGTCTCTGTGTGTGTGTGTGTGTGTGGGGGGGGGGGGTGTGTGTGTGTGTGTGTGTGTCTGTGTGTGTGTGTGTGTGTGGGGGGGTGTGGGGGGTGTGTGTGTCTCTGTGTGTGTGTGTGTGTGTGTGTGTAACAATAGAAACATGATAGTGAGATCAATAATTGTTACCATGACAACAAGACACGTCTCAATAATTTGACTCTGTGTTAAACGAGTGTTAAACGAGTCTTTGTGAAGAAAAGAAACAAAAGTTCCTCAGATTAAAGGATTAATGTCTTGAATGTAAACTCAAAGGTCAGAGGTCAATGATGTCATCAGGTCAATGACGAGGAGTGACAGCAGGACAGAAGGAAGTCTTCATTCAAGTCCAACGAGCTCAGCTAACGAGCGTCGCACACGTGGAGAGCAAACATGTGTGTGTGTGTGTGTGTGTGTGTGTGTGTGTGTGTGTGTGTGTGTGTGTGTGTGTGTGTGTGTGTGTGTGTGTGTGTGTGTGTGTGTGTCAACAAATGAACGTTGTCCAGAATAATGTCATCACGTCTCTCCATCATCTGTGGAGTCAGAAGAGAGAGGGGCCATTTGGGAGAAGTTTTTGTGGGGACCACAAAAAACAAAAAATTGGTGTTTTTTTTTTTTCCCCCACAGGATACAACCCTGGCTGTAAAGTTAGTGACCTGGTGAACCCACTTACAAGAGCTTTTCACTGAACGTCAGCAGATGTTCTCAAGTGGACTCAGCAGCAGATCCTCTTCTCAGCAGGTCCTCAGACGAGTGTCAGCGACTTCACAACGTTCATGTTGCTACGGTGAGAGTTTGTTCATCGTTTGTTGAAACATTTATGAATATAAAAGGTTTTTGGTTTCAAAATGAAGGATCATGTGAAGGATCATGTGAATGATCATGTGAAGGATCATGTGAAGAATCATGTGAAGGATCATGTGAAGGATCATGTGAAGGATCATGTGAAGGATCATGTGAAGGATCATGTGAAGGATCATGTGAAGAATCATGTGAAGGATCATGTGAAGGATCATGTGAAGGATCATATGAAGGATCATGTGAAGGATCATGTGAAGAATCATGTGAAGAATCATGTGAAGAATCATGTGAAGGATCATGTGAAGAATCATGTGAAGAATCATGTGAAGAATCATGTGAAGGATCATGTGAAGGATCATGTGAAGAATCATGTGAAGGATAGATCATGTGAAGGATCATGTGAAGGATCATGTGAAGGATCATGTGAAGGATCATGTGAAGAGTGAAGGATCATGTGAAGAATCATGTGAAGGATCATGTGAAGGATCATGTGAAGGATCATATGAAGGATCATGTGAAGGATCATGTGAAGGATCATGAAGGATCATGTGAAGGATCATGTGAAGGATCATGTGAAGGATCATGTGAAGGATCATGTGAAGGATCATGTGAAGGATCATGTGAAGAATCATGTGAAGGATCATGTGAAGGATCATGTGAAGGATCATGTGAAGGATCATGTGAAGGATCATGTGAAGGATCATGTGAAGAATCATGTGAAGGATCATGTGAAGGATCATATGAAGGATCATGTGAAGAATCATGAAGGATCATGTGAAGGATCATGTGAAGGATCATATGTGAAGGATCATGTGAAGGATCATGTGAAGGATCATGTGAAGGATCATGTGAAGGATCATGTGAAGGATCATGTGAAGAATCATGTGAAGAATCATGTGAAGGATCATGTGAAGGATCATGTGAAGAATCATGTGAAGAATCATGTGAAGGATCATGTGAAGGATCATGTGAAGGATCATGTGAAGAATCAATCATGTGAAGGATCATGAAGGATCATGTGAAGAGATCATGTGAAGGATCATGTGAAGGATCATGAAGGACATGAAGGATCATGTGAAGGATCATGTGAAGGATCATGTGAAGGATCATGTGAAGGATCATGTGAAGGATCATAAAAAGATCATGTGAAGGATCATGTGAAGGATCATATGAAGGATCATGTGAAGAATCATGTGAAGGATCATGTGAAGGATCATGTGAAGGATCATATGAAGGATCATGTGAAGGATCATGTGAAGGATCATATGAAGGATCATGTGAAGGATCATGTGAAGGATCATGTGAAGGATCATGTGAAGGATCATGTGAAGGATCATGTGAAGGATCAATCATGTGAAGGATCAGTGAAGGATCATGTGATCAAAGGATCATGTGAAGGATCATGTGAAGGATCATGTGAAGGATCATGTGAAGAATCATGTGAAGGATCATGTGAAGGATCATGTGAAGGATCATGTGAAGGATCATGTGAAGAATCATGTGAAGGATCATGTGAAGGATCATGTGAAGGATCATGTGAAGGATCATGTGAAGAATCATGTGAAGAATCATGTGAAGGATCATGTGAAGGATCATGTGAAGGATCATGATGAGAGAATCATGATGAAGAAGATCATGTGAAGGATCATTGAAGGATCATTGAAGGATCATATGAAGGATCATGTGAAGGATCATATGAAGGATCATATGAAGGATCATGTGAAGGAATGAAGGATCATGAAGGATCATGTGAAGGATCATGAAGTGAAGAATCAGTGAAGGATCATGTGAAGGATCATGTGAAGGATCATGTGAAGAATCATGTGAAGGATCATGTGAAGGATCATGTGAAGGATCATGTGAAGGATCATATGAAGGATCATGTGAAGGATCATATGAAGGATCATGTGAAGGATCATGTGAAGGATCATGTGAAGGATCATGTGAAGAATCATGTGAAGAATCATGTGAAGGATCATGTGAAGGATCATGTGAAGGATCATGTGAAGGATCATGTGAAGGATCATGTGAAGGATCATGTGAAGGATCATGTGAAGGATCATGTGAAGAAGGATCATGTGAAGGATCATGTGAAGGATCATGTGAAGGATCATGTGAAGGATCATGTGAAGGATCATGTGAAGAATCATGTGAAGGATCATGTGAAGGATCATGTGAAGGATCATGTGAAGGATCATGTGAAGGATCATGTGAAGGATCATATGAAGGATCATGTGAAGGATCATGTGAAGGATCATATGAAGGATCATGTGAAGGATCATGTGAAGGATCATGTGAAGGATCATATGAAGGATCATGTGAAGGATCATGTGAAGGATCATGTGAAGGATCATGTGAAGGATCATGTGAAGGATCATGTGAAGGATCATATGAGATCATGAAGGATCATGTGAAGGAATCATGTGAAGGATCATGTGAAGGATCATGTGAAGAAGGATCATGTGTGAAGGATCATAGAAGGATCATGTGAAGGATCATGTGAAGGATCATGTGAAGGATCATGTGAAGGATCATGTGAAGGATCATGTGAAGGATCATGTGAAGGATCATGTGAAGGATCATGTGAAGGATCATGTGAAGGATCATATGAAGGATCATGTGAAGGATCATGTGAAGAATCATGTGAAGGATCATGTGAAGGATCATGTGAAGGATCATGTGAAGGATCATGTGAAGAAGGATCATGTGAAGAATCATGTGAAGAATCATGTGAAGGATCATATGAAGGATCATGTGAAGGATCATATGAAGGATCATATGAAGGATCATGTGAAGAATCATGTGAAGATGATGAAGGATCATGTGAAGGATCATGTGAAGGATCATGTGAAGGATCATGTGAAGGATCATGTGAAGGATCATGTGAAGGATCATGTGAAGGATCATGTGAAGGATCATCATGAAGGATCATGTGAAGGATCATATTGAAGGATCATGTGAAGGATCATATAAAGAAGATCATGTGAAGGATCTATGTGAAGGATCATGTGAAGGATCATGTGAAGGATCATGTGAAGGATCATGTGAAGGATCATGTGAAGGATCATGTGAAGGATCATGTGAAGGATCATGTGAAGAATCATGTGAAGAATCATGTGAAGGATCATGTGAAGGATCATATGAAGGATCATGTGAAGGATCATGTGAAGGATCATGTGAAGGATCATGTGAAGGATCATGTGAAGGATCATGTGAAGGATCATAAGATCATGTGAAGGATCATGTGAAGGATCATGTGAAGGATCATGTGAAGGATCATATGAAGGATCATGTGAAGGATCATGTGAAGGATCATGTGAAGAATCATGTGAAGGATCATGTGAAGGATCATGTGAAGGATCATATGAAGGATCATGTTTCCGTCGCTCCCATGACTAGAGTTTCTCTCTGGACTCTTTGAATGAGGCTCGTGTTCCCAGAGATTTACATCCGTCATAAAGAGTGAATGAGGAGGTCAGCTGGAGGGAGGTAAGATGACCTCGCCGTCCACTCCCTGCCCTCTGGTCGTCCACCTCTGCTCCCCCACAGAGTGACGAGCCTCATCTGATCCTGGATCACCAGAGACTCCAGTCCACAGCAGACGAAGATCCACAGGATCTACACCTGAGAGTTTCTCTGTCGTCCAGGAGAGACTCGGAGTAGATCGGCTGCTCCTCCTTCAACGTGTGATCAGACCAGGACCCAGGACACGCTGGAGAGACTCTCATCTGGCCTGGGAACATCTCGTGGTCAGAAGAAGATGAAGAATATATTTTGACATTATTACAAATAACATTCACAGTTTTAATTGAATTGAATGTTAAATAAATGAACTTCTTCTGCTGATGTTTACGTCTCTTTCCACTTTTTCTAACTCTTCTAATTCTGGTTCTTACTTTCAGATCCAAACATTCAACTTCATTATTCAAATGATCTTTTACTTGTTTGAGCCTCAAAAGATGAACCGGTTTGATCCAGTTTGAAGTGAGTTCTTCACAATGTTGACTGAAATAAATCATTGTTTGTGTCTCGGTTGTGTTTGTGTTGATCTTCTTCACACTATGTTGTGTTGACATTAATGAAGTGTAGAACCTTCATCTCACCTTAGACCTGGTCCAACTAACCTGGTTAACTGGTTTGAAATTCATGAGGTTTAAATATAAATATCAAGACGTAACGAACATCCATCATTTCTGAGATGATTGTTTGAGCTTTAGTTTGAAAGATGATTTTCTTCCTCACGTTCAACGGAGGTACAGATGTTTTCCTTAAGAAGCACCTTCAAGCCACGATGAGATCCAGACGGACAGAGGCTGGTCTACTCCGGGTACTACTCCGGGGACTACTCCGGGGACTACTCCGGGGACTACTCCGGGTACTACTCTGGGTACTACTCCGGGGACTACTCCGGGTACTACTCTGGGTACTACTCCGGGGACTACTCCGGGTACTACTCCGGGGACTACTCCGGGTACTACTCCGGGTACTACTCCGGGTACTACTCCGGGTACTACTCCGGGGACTACTCCGGGGACTACTCCGGGGACTACTCCGGGGACTACTCCGGGGACTACTCCGGGGACTACTCCGGGGACTACTCCGGGGTCTACTCCGGGGACTACTCCAGGGACTACTCCGGGTACTACTCCGGGTACTACTCCAGGGACTACTCCGGGGACTACTCCGGGTACTACTCCGGGTACTACTCCGGGACTACTCCGGGGACTACTCCGGGGACTACTCCGGGGACTACTCCGGGGACTACTCCGGGTACTACTCCGGGGACTACTCCGGGGACTACTCCGGGGACTACTCCGGGGACTACTCCGGGTACTACTCCGGGGACTACTCCGGGTACTACTCCGGGGACTACTCTGGGTACTACTCCGGGTACTACTCCGGGTACTACTCCGGGTACTACTCCGGGGACTACTCTGGGTACTACTCCAGGGACTACTCCGGGTACCTCCTCAGGAACAAAGAGCCGCCTGTGGCTTGACGAGCCTTCGGGCCGACGGAGGAGAGAAGATCTGAAGATGATGTTCCTCACGAGCCCGAGGACGGAGATCCATCAGTGACACGTCCTTCTGATGTCATGTCTTCATCGTTCGTGAGAGTCAAACCACTTCCTCAAATGAAGAACATGATGTTCTCACACGATGTTGTTGTATTTCTGTCTCACGTGAGGATTGTTTTGGTGCGAATACATCGTGACCTTTCACCCACTTCCATCAGCATCTTCATTAACTATATTAGTGGTCATTACTCGCCACAAACAACCGTTAAACAAGAATAAAAGTCCATTTACAACAATCTCTACACACACGAGACTCAAACAATCTTCGCTGTAGATGTTTTGATATTTGTTGAGCATTTAAACGACGTCTTGTTCTTGAACATTAGTGTCCAGATGTGTTTTGAGCCAATAAACCAGAAAGATCGGAGTTCCTGTCACTCTACGGTGGCTTGGAAGTTCAAAACAAACAAACTCTGAGTTCACAGTTTGTTTGTTTGTTTCAAACGTTTGATTTGTTTAGATATAGATTTTTATTTGTATCAATTGTTCTTGATTTGTCTTGAACTTCGCAGAAACCGTAGCAAAGTAAACGTCACGTTACTGTGAAGTGAATATATATATAAATACAGTGAAAACATGAAAGACAAACAAGAGGTCGCACAGTTGTGTAGAAGAGCCATCTAGTGGAGAAACACGTCATTACATAGAAACTCTTTCAATGATGGAACAACAACAACAACAACAACAACAACAACAACAACAACAAGCAGCATCTGAAACAAACTAATCATTCAATAAATAATTAAAAACGAAATAAATTTAATGGATCAATGAAGATCAACAAACATGTTCGATTGTTGATCCTCTCTTTTGTGAATTCAACGACATGAAGAACAACAACGACAACATGAACGACATAAACAACATGAACAACAACAACATGAACGACAACATAAACAACAACATGAACAACATAAACAACATGAACGACAACACCAACATAAACAAAAACAACAACATGAACAACAATGACAACCTAAACAACAACATGAACAACAATAACAACATGAACAACACAAACAACATGAACAACAACAACAAAAACAACATAAACAACAACAACGACAACATGAACAACAACGACAAAATGAACAACATGAACGACAACAAAAAAATGAACAACAGCGACAACCTAAACAAGAACAACAACATGAACAACAACGACAACATACACAACAACATGAACAGCAACGACAACATAAACAACAACAACAACATGAACAACAACAACAACATGAACAACAACGACAACATAAACAACAACATGAACAACAACAAAAAAATGAACAACAGCGACAACCTGAACAAGAACAACAACATGAACAACAACGACAACATGAACAACAACATGAACAACAACAAAAAAATGAACAACAGCGACAACCTGAACAAGAACAACAACATAAACAACAACGACAACATAAACAACAACAAAAAAATGAACAACAGCGACAACCTGAACAACAACAACAACATGAACAACAACATGAACAACAACAACAACATTAACAACAACAACAACAACAAAAATGAACAACAGCGACAACCTGAACAACAACAACAACATGAACAACAACAACAACATTAACAACAACAACAACATAAACAACAACAACAAAATGAAAAACAACAACAAAATGAACAACAAGGACAACATGAACAAGTTTCCGTTGATGAAGAAATAATAATTCATGTGTTTAAACCAGTGGTTCTTAACCTGGGGTTCAATTGAACTCTATGGGTTCGGTGAGTCGGTCTCAGGGGTTCAGAGGTCAAGACTCACAGAATTATCTTATGAATTCATGACACACTTGACCTTCACTGGCTGAAGATCATGTTTCAATGTTTGTTCAACCAGTGCTGCAGTGAAGTTAGTGCTCAGTAGTACAAATACAGCTGGCCTGGTAGGACTAGTTTGGTTTTCTTTTTTATTATTTAATAAAAAAAAAAAAAAAAAAAAAAAAAAAAAAAAATGTTTTTTTTAAAAAAAAAAATAAAATTAAATTTTTTTTTGGGGGTTTTTTTTTTTTTTGGGGAGGGATTTATTATTTGTGTTTTTTTCATAGGGGGGGGTTATTTCTTTTTTGGGGTTTTTTGTTTGTTTTTTTTTTTTTTTTCTCTTTTTTTTTTTTTTTTTTTTTTGTTTTTTTTTTCTTTTTTTTTTTTTTTTTTTTTTTTTTTTTTTTTTTTTTTTTTTTTTTTTTTTTTTTTTTTTTTTTTTTTTTTTTTTTTTTTTTTTTTTTTTTTTTTTTTTTTATGAGTGAGTACTATCTGATGAGTGAGTACTATCTGATGAGTGAGTACTATCTGATGAGTGAGTACTATCTGATGAGTAGTACTATCTGATGAGGAGTTTTTGATGAGTGAGTACTATCTGATGAGTGAGTACTATCTGATGAGTAAGTACTAACTGGATGAGTGAGTACTATCTGATGAGTGAGTACTATCTGATGAGTGAGTACTATCTGATGAGTGAGTACTATCTGATGAGTAAGTACTATCTGATGAGTGAGTACTATCTGATGAGTGAGTACTATCTGATGAGTGAGTACTATCTGATGAGTGAGTACTATCTGATGAGTGAGTACTATCTGATGAGTGAGTACTATCTGATGAGTGACTATCTGATGAGTGAAGTACTATCTGAGTACTAAGTGAGTACTATCTGATGAGTGAGTACTATCTGATGAGTGAGTACTATCTGATGAGTGAGTACTATCTGATGAGTGAGTACTATCTGATGAGTGAGTACTATCTGATGAGTGAGTACTATCTGATGAGTGAGTACTATCTGATGAGTGAGTACTATCTGATGAGTGAGTACTATCTGATGAGTGAGTACTATCTGATGAGTGAGTACTATCTGATGAGTGAGTACTATCTGATGAGTGAGTACTATCTGATGAGTGAGTACTATCTGATGAGTGAAGTACTATCTGATGAGATGGAGTACTATCTGATGAGTGAGTACTATCTGATGAGTGAGTACTATCTGATGAGTGAGTACTATCTGATGAGTGAGTACTATCTGATGAGTGAGTACTATCTGATGAGTGAGTACTATCTGATGAGTGAGTACTATCTGATGAGTGAGTACTATCTGATGAGTGAGTACTATCTGATGAGTGAGTACTATCTGATGAGTGAGTACTATCTGATGAGTGAGTACTATCTGATGAGTGAGTACTATCTGATGAGTGAGTACTATCTGATGAGTGAGTACTATCTGATGAGTAAGTACTATCTGATGAGTGAGTACTATCTGATGAGTAAGTACTATCTGATGAGTGAGTACTATCTGATGAGTGAGTACTATCTGATGAGTGAGTACTATCTGATGAGTGAGTACTATCTGATGAGTGAGTACTATCTATCGATGAGTCTATCTGATGAGTGAGTACTATCTGATGAGTGAGTACTATCTGATGAGTGAGTACTATCTGATGAGTGAGTACTATCTGATGAGTGAGTACTATCTGATGAGTAAGCTACTAGTCTATCTGATGAGTGAGTACTATCTGATGAGTGAGTACTATCTGATGAGTGAGTACTATCTGATGAGTAAGTACTATCTGATGAGTGAGTACTATCTGATGAGTGAGTACTATCTGATGAGTAAGTACTATCTGATGAGTGAGTACTATCTGATGAGTGAGTACTATCTGATGAGTGAGTACTATCTGATGAGTGAGTACTATCTTTTTAAAGTTGATCAACTCTAGTCTCGCTCCAGCAGAACTGAAGGAACACTTTAGACATGAATATATAATTATAATACAGAAACGCATGATATACATATTTATGTCTTGAATTAAAAGAATATATTCTATTTTTCACTAAAGAAGGTTCAGTGAATGCGTTGAAAACTGGGGTTCAGTTCCTCCAACAAGGTCAAGAACCTCTGGTTTAAACACAATCGACGACATGAACAATATAAACATTGAAGGTCGTCTCTAAATGAGTCACATGACTGAGTATTACTCAAGTATCGCTCAACAAATTTAACTGCAGTATTTACAACAATATCACTTTAAAGCAGCAGCAGGTCTCATTGGAAACGTTGTTTGGGGCGCCCTCCAGTGTAAGAACAGTGTCATTACAACGTTAAGTTTTCATGATTCGTCTTGAATTTAAATACAAATAAAAACTAGTAATAAACAAAAGATCAATCATGTCTGAATATTGATCAAGTATTAGTTCAGAACCTGAACAGACGTGAAGATGATATTAATGTAAGTTTGACCTTCTGAACTTTAAAATGACACATTTGTAAAGAAGCTTCAGACTTTGATCTGAGTTGATCTAAATATTGTGAACTATTGTGAAGTATTGTGAAGTATTGTGAAGTATTGTGAGGTTTTGTGAAGTATTGTGAAGTATTGTGAAGTATTGTGAAGTATTGTGAAGTATTGTAGAAGTATTGTGATATTGAGTATTGTGAAGTATTGTGAAGTATTGTGAAGTATTGTGAAGTATTGTGAAGTATTGTGAGGTATTGTGAGGTATTGTGAGGTATTGTGAAGTATTGTGAAGTATTGTGAAGTATTGTGAGGTATTGTGAGGTATTGTGAAGTATTGTGAAGTATTGTGAGGTATTGTGAAGAAAGTATATTGTGAGGTATTGTCAGAAGTATTGTGAGGTAACAATTGTGAAGTATTGTGAAGCATTGTGAAGTATTGTGATAGTATTATTGAGGTATTGTGAAGTTGAAGCATTGTGAAGTATTGTGAAGGTATTGTGAGGTATATAAGAAGTATTGAAGTGAAGAGGTATTGTGAAGCATTGTAAAGAAGTATTGATGAAAAGAGGCCTAAGAATTGTGAAGCATTGTGAAGTATTGTGGAGGTATTGGAAGTATTGAAGTATTGTGAAGTATTGTGAGGTATTGTGAGGTATTGTGAAGTATAAAGAATATGAAGTATATGATGAAGTATTGTGAAGCATTGTGTATTGAGGTATTGTGAAGTATTGTGGAAGCATTGTGAAGTATTGTGAAGTATTGTGAAGTATTGTGGAGGTATTGTGAAGTATTAAAAGTATAAAGAAGTATTGTGAAGTGAAGTATTGTAGAAGCATTGTGAGAAAGCACTCGTGAAGCTATTGTGGAGGTATTGTGAGGTATTGTAGAAGTATTGTGAAGTATTGTGAGGAAGTATTGTGAAGTATTGTGAAGTATTGTGGAGGCATTGTGAAGTATTGTGAAGCATTGTGAAGTATTGTGAGGATCAGAAGTATTGTGGAAGTATTGTGAAGAAGTAGTATGTGGAAGTATTGTGAAGTATTGTGAGAAGTATTGTGGAAGTATTGTGAGGTATTGTGAAGTATTGTGAAGTATTGTGAAGTATTGAAGTAGTGAGTATTGTGAAGCATTGTGAATTTGTGAGGTATTGTGGAAGCATTGTGAAGTATTGTGAGGTATTGTGAGGTATTGTGAAGTATTGTGAAGCATTGTGAAGTATTGTGGAAGTATTGTGAAGTATTGTGAGAGGTATTGTGAAGTATTGTGAAGTATTGTGAAGTATTGTGAAGCATTGTGAAGTAGTATGAGGTACCTTGTGAAGTATTGTGAAGCAGAAGTATTGTGAAGCATTGTGAAGATAATGCAGAAGTATTGTGGAGGTATTGTGAAGCATTGTAGAAGCATTGTGAAGTATTGTGAAGTATTGTGAAGTATTATTAAAGGATTGTGAAGTATTGTGAAGTATTGTGAAGTATTGTGAAGTATTGTGAAGTATTGTAAGAAGTATTGTGAAGTATTGTAGAAGTATTGTGAAGAAGTATTGTGGAAGCATTGTGAAGTATTGTGGAAGTATTGTGAAGTATTGTGAAGTATTGTGAAGTATTGTGAAGTATCGTGGAAGCATTGTGAAGTATTGTGAAGTATTGTGAGAGCAGGTATTGTGAAGTATTGTTGAAGTATTGTGAAGTATTGTGAAGTATTGTGAAGCATTATTGTAGAAGCATTGTGAAGTATTGTGGAGAGTCATTGTGAAGTATTGTGAAGCATTGTAAGAAGCATCATTGAAGTATTGTAGAAGTATTGTGAAGTATTGTGAGGTTTTGTGAAGTATTGTGAAGTATTGTGAAGTATTGTGGAAGTATTGTGAAGGTATTGTGAAGTATTGTGAAGTATTGTGAGAAGTATTGTGAGGTATTGTGAAGTATTGTGAAGGCATTGTGAAGTATTGTGAAGCATTGTAGAAGTATTGTGAAGTATTGTGAAGTATTGTGAAGCATTGTGAAGTATTGTGAAGTATTGTAAGAAGTATTGTGAAGTATTGTGAAGTATTTGTGAAGTATTGTGAAGCATTGTGAGGTATTGTGAAGTATTGTGAAGTATTGTGAAGCATTGTGAAGTATTGTGAGGTATTGTGAAGTATTGTGAAGTATTGTGAAGTATTGTGAAGTATTGTGAAGTATTGTGAAGTATTGTGAGGTATTGTGAAGTATTGTGAAGTATTGTGAAGTATTGTGAAGTATTGTGAAGTATTGTGGAGGTATTGTGAAGGTATTGTGAAGAAGTATTGTGGAAGTATTGTGAGGTTTTGTGAAGCATTGTGAAGTATTGTGAAGTATTGTGAAGTATTGTGAGAAGTATTGTGAAGCATTGTGAAGAAGTATTGTGAAGTATTGTGAAGTATTGTGAAGCATAGGAGTTTGAATTGTAAAGTATTGTGAAGTATTGTGAAGTATTGTGGAGGCTACTGTAGGGAAGTATTGTGAAGTATTGTGAAGTATTGAGAAAAATTGTGAAGGTATTGTGGGGAAGTATTGTGAAGTATTGTGAGGTTTTGTGAAGTATTGTGAAGTATTGTGAGAAGTATTGTGAAGCATTGTGAAGTATTGTGAAGTATTTTGTGAAGTATTGTAAGAAGTATTGTAGTGAAGTATTGTGAAGTTTTGTGAAGTATTTGAAGTGAGGTATTGTGAGGTATTGTGAAGTATTGTGAAGTATTGTGAGGTTTTGTGAAGTATTGTGAAGTATTGTGAAGTATTGTGAAGTATTGTGAAGTATTGTGAAGTATTGTGAAGTATTGTGAAGTATTGTGAGGTTTTGTGAAGTATTGTGAAGTATTGTGAAGTATTGTGTGAGGTTTTTGTGAAGCATTCAGCGGCGCACGAAAACGCGAAAGCGTTTCACGATAATGCGGAAACGGTTAAAC
>JACEEU010000810.1:0-57500 GCA_016630915.1 Callionymus lyra
AATGCCTCTTCCATCCTCTTTAAATCACTACGCCACAGGGGTTATTCTAGATCATTTCTTCGTCACTGCCACAAGACCTTTCTCCTTCACCACCCACCGGATAACCACACTATTATTCCTTTCATCTCCACTTACACCCTTTCGTCCCACTCACTTTTTTCACAAATAAAAAACACATTCACCACTATCCAAACTCACTTACACACCCTTCACAACCACAAAATTATACCTGCACACCGTAAAAACACCAACCTGCACCAACTTCTCATACGCACCAACTTCCAAAAATCACCCACAACCACCCACAACATACCATTCCTCAATACAAAAATAAAATGGATCCATAACTCGGACCACACACACATATACCCACTACCACCCCTGCCTCCCTCACCCATCCGCAACTGCATTTTCTCAATCACCTGTTCCACCTGCAACAAGTCATACATCGGTCACACACACACCCTACTTTCCATCACAACACACAAATTACAACACCTATTCAAACATTCACTCGACAGCAACAACCCCATCTCCAACCACTTCATTAAACACAATAAACTACACCTACAACTCCACCTCCTGGAACACTGCGACACCTGGACCCACCACCAGAGGGAGACAAGAGCCCGGAGCTGGATCAACAGATTGGACACCAGGACCCCAAAAGGACTCAACTGAATCCCCCCAAAAAAATCATCATGTGGTATCATTGTTCTTACTTCTCACCTTTTACTCTCTCTTCTTTATTCTCTCCTCCTCTCCCTCTCCTCTATTTACCATCCCAATCTAAACTTAACCCTCACTCTCCCATTTACCCCCTCCTACCCTTAAACTCTAAACCCAACCCTTACCCTTACCCTAACCCTTACCCCCTGAGCCCCTAACCCCTTGCCCTAATTTCTAACCCTTACCCTCAACCCAACCTTCACCCCCCCACTCTAAAACCTAACCCTGAACCCCATACCTAACCCTCACCCTGACCCTAACCTTAACCCCCTGAGCCCCTTAAACCACACTTTCCCAAATTCCTTACCCTAAACCCCCCTAACCCTAAACCTAACCCTCACCCCCCTACTCCAAAACCTTACCCTTAACCCCAAAACCTAACCCCCACCCTGACCCTAAACCTAACCCCTGAGCCTTTTTTTTAAAAAAAACCCATTTTTTTCAAATTCCTTAACCTAACCCCCCTAACCCTAAACTTAACCTTTACCCCCCCATTCCTTACCTCACCCCCCCAAACCTAAACTTAACCTTCACCCCTTATATTATTATTTTTAACCTTGCATCCCCATTTTTTATCCATGACCTCACCGCCTTACTTTCTATAACCCCGCAGGCCTCCATGGCTCCATACACCCCTTGACCACCCCCAACATTTGAGGACCCGGGTTCGATTCTCACCCCTGCCACAGATTTTTTGCTTTATTTTATAATATTTTTTTCTTCTCTTTCTCCCTTTTTACCCATGACCTCACCTCCCCACATCCAGGAACTCCGCGGACCTCCGTGGCGCATCGCGCTAACCTACTGCCCTCCACATCCCAGGACCCTGGTTCGATTCCCACCCAGACCTCTCATTTTTAAATAAAACATTTTTTTCCTCTCTCTCCTCTTCCCTCTCGCCTGTCCAGCAGACGTGGGTCTGACTCCGTCCACACTGGCCCGTGCTCGTGACCGGGACCTGTACTCGGCCACAAACCCCCTAACCTAAACCCTAACCCCTAACCCCTAACCCTAACCCCTAACCCCTAACCCCTAACCCTAACCCTAACCCTAACCCTAACCCCTAACCCCTAACCCTAACCCTAAACCCTAACCCTAACCCTAGGTGAAGTTGTAATTGTAGTTTATTGTGTTTAATGAAGTGGTTGGAGATGGGGTTGTTGCTGTTGAGTGAATGTTTGAATAGGTGTTGTAATTTGTGTGTTGTGATAGAGAGTAGGGTGTGTGTGTGACCGATGTATGACTTGTTGTAGGGGGGAAAGGGGTGTGAAAAAAAGGGGGGGTGGGGGGGGGGGGGGGGGGGGGGGGGGGTGTTTTCCCGCCCCCCCACACCCCCCACCAAAACAAAAAAAAAAAAAATTTTTTGTTAATAACATTTTTAAAAAATTCCCTGACCCAGGTAGACCAGACACTGAACTTATTCAACTTTTAGAAATTAATTTACGACGAAATGACTTTAAATTCAACGACACATATTACTTACAGATTTCAGGCACGGCCATGGGGAAACGTTTTGCTCCCGCTTACGCAAATATTTATATGGCAGAGTGGGAGCTTAATGCCCTCAATCACTATCACATCCGACCCACTACTTACCTACGTTACTTAGATGACATTTTCGGAATCTGGCCTGGTAGTTTGACACAATTTAACGAATTCATACTCACACTCAACTCCCTGGACGACTCCATCACCCTGAAATCTACCTTTGACTTCCACTCTATTGACTTCCTCGACACGACAATATTTAAAGGACCTACGTTCACCCATACACAGCACTTGGACATCAGGGTTTTCTTTAAAGACACAGACACACATGCACTTCTTCACAAAACCTCTTTTCACCCCCGGCACACCTTCTCTGGCCTTATTAAATCACAATTACTCCGCTTTCACCGCATCTGTACCCGTCACCTTGACTTCAAAACTGCCTCTACCATCCTCTTTAAATCACTACGCCACAGGGGTTATTCTAGATCATTTCTTAGTCACTGCCACAAGACCTTTCTCCTTCACCGCCCACCGGATAACCACACTATTATTCCTTTCATCTCCACTTACACCCTTTCGTCCCACTCACTTTTTTCACAAATAAAAAACACCTTCACCACTATCCAAACTCACTTACACACCCTTCACAACCACAAAATTATACCTGCACACCGTAAAAACACCAACCTGCACCAACTGCTCATACGCACCAACTTCCAAAAATCACCCACAACCACCCACAACATACCATTCCTCAATACAAAAATAAAATGGATCCATAACTCGGACCACACACACATATACCCACTACCACCCCTGCCTCCCTCACCCATCCGCAACTGCATTTTCTCAATCACCTGTTCCACCTGCAACAAGTCATACATCGGTCACACACACACCCTACTCTCTATCACAACACACAAATTACAACACCTATTCAAACATTCACTCAACAGCAACAACCCCATCTCCAACCACTTCATTAAACACAATAAACTACAATTACAACTTCACTTCCTGGAACACTGCGACACCTGGACCCGCCACCAGAGGGAGACAAGAGCCCGGAGCTGGATCACCAGATTGGACACCAGGACCCCAAAAGGACTAAACTGAATCCCCAAAACATCATGTGGTATCATTCTTTTACTTCTCACCTTTTACTCTCTCTTCTTTATTCTCTCCTCCTCTCCCTCCCCTCTATTTACCATCCCAATCTAAACCTAACCCTCACTCTCCCATTCACCCCCTCCTACCCTTAAACTCTAAACCCAACCCTTACCCTTACCCTAACCCTTACCCCCTGAGCCCCTAACCCATTTTGCCCTAATTCCTAACCCTTACCCTTAACCTAACCTTCACCCCCCCACTCCAAAACCTAACCCTGAACCCCATACCTAACCCTCACCCTGACCCTAACCCTAACCCCCTGAGCCCCTAAAACCCCATTTTCCCAAATTCCTTACCCTAAAACCCCCCAACCCTAAACCTAACCTTCACCCCCCTACTCTAAAACCTTACCCTTAACCCCAAACCTAACCCCCACCCTGACCCTAACCCTAACCCCCTGAGCCCCCTAAAAAAACCCATTTTTTTCCAAATTCCTTACCCTAACCCCCCTAACCCTGAACTTAACCTTCACCCCCCAATCCTTATCTCACCCCCCAAACCTTAACTTAACTTTCAGCCCCCTACTCCTTAACCCTCACCTTAACCTTAAAACCTATACCTTACTTCCAGAAAAACCTAACCCTAACCCCTCCAACCCTAAATCTAACCCCTCTCTACCCCCGACAATAAACACATATTTCCCCCATTCTTCTTTTCCCCACCCATATTATTCTATATATTTTTTAACCCTGCATCCCCATTTTTTCTCCATGACCTCACCTCCTTACTTTCAGTAACCCCACAGACCTCCATGGCTCCATACACCAGGTGTCCGCCCCGAACTTCTGAGGACCCGGGTTTGATTCTCACCCATGCCTCAGATTTTTTTTTTTTTTTCCTTCTCTTTCTCCATCCTTGCCCATGAGCCCACCTCCCTACGTCCAGGATCTCCGCAGACCTCCGTGGCGCATTGCACTGATCAACTGCCCCCTACTTCCAAGGACCCTGGTTCGATTCCCACCCAGACCTCTCATAAAAAAAAAAAAAATTTTGTTTCCTCTCTCTCCTCTTCTCTCTCGCCTGTCCAGCAGACGTGGGTCTGACTCCGTCCACACTGGCCCGTGCTCGTGACCGGGACCTGTACTCGGTTACTAACCTAACCCTAACCCTAAACCCTAACTAACCCTAACCCTAGCCCAAATTGTTTGTAATTGACTTTTTATAATCTCTTACAAAACAATATCATCTTAAGAAAATAAACTCACATGCTCTTGATTGTCTTTTTTATATCCATATAAAAATAGAAATGAGCCAAAGTTGCTCAAACATCTTCTGAAACATGCAGTATTCTTTGAATTCATCGTCTTTGACATCTTTTTCTTTTGATTGTAAGATTGTGTTGGAGCTTGAATTGTAACGGAGTGACTCGTCAAATATGGGTCGTTTATTCAGTCTTCTCATGAGTAGAGGGAGGAATTCTTTCTTCAGGCCACCAGTCCAGACCTTCCTCCTTCCAGCTGAGATCTTGACAAGGCGGTCAAAATGTTCCTCTGTTGAGAAAAGCTCCATCCCAGATTTCAGAGCAACAAACTTTTAATCTGTTGACAAGTTGTCGGTCCATCTGGAGAGTTAGGTTTTCAATAACTTCTGAATCAGACGCGGTTCTACCCTGAAACCAGAAAGGGAAACGTTATTGTGAAATGAAAGCGTATACATTTAACAACAATAAAACCCAGTTTGGTAAAGTGGAAGCTTTCTTTGGATTGTCAGTGTTTTAATCGGAAATGTCTATTTCTTCTTCATCCTCAATCATAAGTGAATACAACTCTGAATATTTTCAAAGTTTTTATTTATTTATTTACAAACCTTTAAAGACATGTAAATATTTTTTAAGTAATTTGAAGTGTATATTACTAACGAAATGTTGAGTCTTTAATATGTTCTATTGAAAAAAAGAATGCGCTAATCTAAAAAAAAGAATCATATGAGAATATAGAGACAAATAAAAAGAGTCCATAAATCAATACATGTCCATCAAATACTATCTTACTATCATAGTGTATGGAATCCCATGCCTTTAACAGGAATGATCATTTCAAATTGTTAATTGATTGAACACTTTCAGTCTTAAATGTCACAGTAATCAGGAGAAAAGCTTCACCTTGAAATGTTTTTTTTCACTACATGGTTCTCTGAGTATAGTTTAGACAAACTTGATGTAACATGTATTTTTAAAATGCAACCGATGTATAGCATGAAAGTATCTTGTACTTACCTCTGTTGTATGGAATCGTTGACACAACACTTCTTGTGATGATGATCACATTTCATCCTGAAGAAATCTCCACAACTGTGAAAAGACATTTCAGACATTACAACTATCTTGAAATCTATCAATATCAGAACACAGTTCTTTACTGTTTATATCATTTGTAAAATTAAGGGAAAATATATTAATAGATACATGATCCACACCAGTCGGTGTCATTCATGCACGTGTTGTGTTGTCAACTAACTTCCATATAACAAAAACCAAAAACAACTAATGTGTGTGTGTTGTTGTGATGTGTGACTCTGTTGTATCATCAGTGTGTGTGTGTGTGTGTTGTTGTGACGTGTGACTCTATTGCATCATCAGTGTGTGTGTGTGTGTTGTTGTGACGTGTGACTCTATTGTATCATCAGTGTGTGTGTGTTGTTGTGACGTGTGACTCTATTGTATCATCAGTGTGTGTGTGTGTGTTGTTGTGACGTGTGACTCTATTGTATCATCAGTGTGTGTTTGTGTGTTGTTGTGATGTGAGAGGCGTGTCATCTCAGCCGATACTGCAGACAGTTTTTCTGCTATGTTTGACCGTCTTTCCTTTGATGACTGCCCAGACGTGGACAGTTCGATTCACTGTTTTACTGATCATTGTGTTGAAATACTGGATCAAGTGGCACCTGTTAAATCGAACTTGAAAATTCAGAAAAAAACG
This sequence comes from Callionymus lyra, assembly GCA_016630915.1. Lineage (NCBI taxonomy): Eukaryota > Metazoa > Chordata > Actinopteri > Syngnathiformes > Callionymidae > Callionymus > Callionymus lyra. The sequence goes on from JACEEU010000810.1 coordinate 6,309, forward strand.
GTGCCCTTGGACAAATGAAGATCTCCTGAGTCTGAAGAGACTTTGTGGAAAGACTGAGCGTCTCTGGAAGTCCACTAAACTTGAGGTGCATAGACTTCACCTCAGGGATCTGATGACTTCTTACAATGAGATGGTAGAAACTGCTAGATCTGATTACATCAGAAAACTGGTAGCAGCAAATAGGAAAAACCCCAAAGTTTTGTTTGACACGATTAATTCTCTCGTGTCTCCTGCTCCTCAAATCACGCCTGTCTTCTGTGAAGCTGACAGCAATGCATTGTTGAGATTTTTCATTGACAAAATTAAATTGATCAAAGAGAAGGTTGTGTCTGAGCAGCTGTCTTTGTTCCTGGATCAGAGCGACATCCATGAGAAGTTTCAGTCTGGCTTCCGTAAACATCACTCTACGGAGACAGCTTTATTGAAAGTGTCCAGTGACATCATGATGTCGGCTGACTCTGGTAAATTCACTGTTCTGGTTCTCTTGGATCTGTCCTCAGCCTTTGACACAGTTGATCACCAGATCCTGCTGAGAAGACTGAGGGATGAAGTGGGACTGTCTGGGTCTGTGTTAGAATGGTTCTCATCTTACCTTTCTGGGCGCAGTTTTAGTGTATCTGCCAATCAAATGAGGTCTGAATCGGCAGATCTGTTGTGTGGAGTCCCTCAAGATTCTGTTCTGGGTCCTTTATTGTTTTTGCTGTACTTGATTCCCCTCTGTAAAATCATTCAGAGATTTCCAGATGTTTCTTATCACATTTTTGCTGATGACATCCAGCTGCTCTTTTGATCCAACTGAGCTCCAGAGGCTGAACATCTTAGTCAATTGTTTGCTAGAAATCAAACAATGGCTGAGTGAAAACACTTTACAGCTAAATTTGGACAAAACTGAAACACTGGTGATTGCTCCTGATGATAAGGTTCCAGTGTTGAGTCATTACTTGAGTGACTTAGGTCAGTCTGTCAAAATGAGCCTGAGAAAACCTGGGTGTTGTATTTGATAAAGACATGTCTCTTGTTCGACACTGCAGAAAACTGACCAGAAACTGTTTCCTTCAACTGAGAAAAATCTCTAAACTTAGGAAAATGTTGTCGGAACATGATCTGGAGCTTGTAATCCATGCGTTTGTTTCTTCTCGTCTGGACTATTGTTACAGTTTGTTTTCATGTCTTAACAAGAAGGAACTGTCTCGTCTGCAGTTGATTCAGAACTCTGCAGCGAGAATTCTGACCCGCTCAAGTAGAAGAACTCACATCTCTCCGGTCCTTAAAACTCTTCACTGGCTTCCAGTTTCTTTCAAGATCAACTTTAAAATTCTGGTTCTTACTTTCAGATCTATTCATGGTCAGGCTCCTCCTTACATCACTGATCTGATCCAGCCTTACACCCCAGCTCGGGCTCTGAGGTCTGTGGATCAGAATCTACTTATGGTTCCACGCACACGGCTCAGGACCAGAGGAGAGAAATCTTTTCAGGCTGTTGCTCCTAAGCTTTGGAACGATCTTCCTCTCTCTTTGCGCTTGATGGAGTCTACTGACTCCTTTAAGAAACATCTTAAGACGTTTCTATTTGTTCAGGCTTTTCCTTGAATTTCTCGAACTCCTGTGTTGTTCTCAGTATTATCTTTATCTTTAAAGTATGTACTTTTTTGAGTATTGTTTTGATTGTTTAAGCGCTTTGTGACCCTGGTCTCGAAAAAGCGCAAAAAAAATTCCCTCTACAGGGGGGGGGGTGTTGTTGTGGGTGCACCCCTTGTCCCGGGGGGGGGGGGGGGGGGGGGGGGGGCCCCCTTTTTCCCCCCGGGGGGGTGTTGTGATGTGTGACTATATTGTATCACCAGTGTGTGTGTGTGTGTTGTTGTGATGTGTGACTCTATTGTATCATCAGTGTGTGTGTGTTGTGATGTGTGACTCTATTGTATCATCAGTGTGTGTGTGTTGTTGTGACGTGTGACTCTATTGTATCATCAGTGTGTGCGTGTGTGTTGTTGTGACGTGTGACTCCATTGTATCATCAGTGTGTGTGTGTTGTTGTGATGTGTGACTCTATTGTATCACCAGTGTGTGTGTGTTGTTGTGATGTGTGAGACTATTGTATCATCAGTGTGTGTGTTGTTGTGATGTGTGACTCTATTGTATCATCAGTGTGCGTGTGTTGTTGTGATGTGTGACTCTATTGTATCACCAGTGTGTGTGTGTGATGTTGTGATGTGTGACTCTATTGTATCATCAGTGTGTGTTGTTGTGATGTGTGACTCTATTGTATCACCAGTGTGTGTGTGTGTGTTTTTGTGATGTGTGACTCTATTGTATCATCAGTGTGTGTGTGTTGTTGTGACGTGTGACTCTATTGTATCATCAGTGTGTGTGTGTGTTGTGAAGTGTGACTCTATTGTATCATCAGTGTGTGTCTGTTGTTGTGATGTGTGACTCTATTGTATCATCAGTGTGTGTGTGTTGTTGTGATGTGTGACGCTATTGTATCATCAGTGTATGTGTGTGTTGTGATGTGTGATGTGTGAGTCTATTGTATCATCAGTGTGTGTGTGTGTGTGTGTTGTTGTGATGTGTGACTCTATTGTATCATCAGTGTGTGTGTGTGTTGTTGTGACGTGTGACTCTATTGTACCATCAGTGTGTGTGTGGTGTTGTGATGTGTGACTCTATTGTATCATCAGTGTGTGTGTGTTGTTGTGATGTGTGACTCTATTGTATCATCAGTGTGTGTGTGTTGTTGTGATGTGTGACTCTACTGTATCACCAGTGTGTGTGTGTGTTGTTGTGATGTGTGACTCTATTGTATCATCAGTGTGTGTGTGTTGTTGTGATGTGTGACTCTATTGTATCATCAGTGTGTGTGTGTTGTTGTGATGTGTGACTCTATTGTATCATCAGTGTGTGTGTGTTGTTGTGATGTGTGACTCTATTGTATCATCAGTGTGTGTGTGTTGTGATGTGTGACTCTATTGTATCACCAGTGTGTGTGTGTGTGTTGTTGTGACGTGTGACTCTATTGTATCATCAGTGTGTGTGTGTGTGTTGTGATGTGTGACTCTATTGTATCACCAGTGTGTGTGTGTGTGTGTTGTTGTGACGTGTGACTCTATTGTATCATCAGTGTGTGTGTGTGTTGTGATGTGTGACTCTATTGTATCATCAGTGTGTGTTGTTGTGATGTGTGACTCTATTGTATCGTCAGTGTGTGTGTTGTTGTGTGACTCTATTGTATCATCAGTGTGTGTGTGTGTTGTTGTGATGTGTGACTCTATTGTATCATCAGTGTGTGTGTTGTTGTTGTGATGTGTGACTCTATTGTAAGTAAGTAAGTAAGTAAGTAATATATATTTATATACTTTTCGAGACCAGGGTTACAAAGCGCTTTAACAATCAAAACAATACTCAAAACAGTACATACTTCAAAGATCAAGACAACACCGAGAACAACACAGGAGTTCGAGAAATTCAAGGAAAAGCCTGAACAAATAGAAACGTCTTAAGATGTTTCTTAAAGGAGTCAGTAGACTCCATCAAGCGCAAAGAGAGAGGAAGATTGTTCCAAAGCTTATCATCAATGTATGTGTGTTGTTGTGATGTGTGACTCTATTGTATCATCAGTGTGTGTGTTGTTGTGATGTGTGACTCTATTGTATCATCAGTGTGTGTGTTGTGATGTGTGACTCTATTGTATCATCAGTGTGTGTGTTGTTGTGTGACTCTATTGTATCATCAGTGTGTGTGTGTTGTGATGTGTGACTCTATTGTATCATCAGTGTGTGTGTTGTTGTGATGTGTGACTCTATTGTATCATCAGTGTGTGTGTTGTTGTGTGACTCTATTGTATCATCAGTGTGTGTGTGTTGTGATGTGTGACTCTATTGTATCATCAGTGTGTGTTGTTGTGATGTGTGACTCTATTGTATCATCAGTGTGTGTGTTGTTGTGATGTGTGACTCTATTGTATCATCATTGTGTGTGTTGTGATGTGTGACTCTATTTTATTATCAGTGTGTGTTGTTGTGATGTGTGACTCTATTGTATCATCAGTGTGTGTTGTTGTTATGTGTGACTCTATTGTATCATCAGTGTGTGTGTTGTTGTGATGTGTGACTCTATTGTATCATCAGTGTGTGTTGTTGTGATGTGTGACTCTATTGTATCATCAGTTTGTGTTGTTGTGATGTGTGACTATATTGTATCATCAGTGTGTGTGTGTGTGTTGTTGTGATGTGTGACTCTATTGTATAATCAGTGTGTGTGTTGTTGTTGTGATGTGTGACTCTATTGTATCATCAGTGTGTGTTGTTGTGATGTGTGACTCTATTGTATCATCAGTGTGTGTGTGTGTGTTGTTGTGATGTGTGACTCTATTGTATCATCAGTGTGTGTGTTGTTGTTGTGATGTGTGACTCTATTGTATCATCAATGTATGTGTGTTGTTGTGATGTGTGACTCTATTGTATCATCAGTGTGTGTGTGTTGTTTTGATGTGTGACTCTATTGTATCATCAGTGTGTGTGTTGTGATGTGTGACTCTATTGTATCATCAGTGTGTGTGTTGTTGTGTGACTCTATTGTATCATCAGTGTGTGTGTGTTGTGATGTGTGACTCTATTGTATCATCAGTGTGTGTGTTGTTGTGATGTGTGACTCTATTGTATCATCAGTGTGTGTGTTGTTGTGTGACTCTATTGTATCATCAGTGTGTGTGTGTTGTGATGTGTGACTCTATTGTATCATCAGTGTGTGTTGTTGTGATGTGTGACTCTATTGTATCATCAGTGTGTGTGTTGTTGTGATGTGTGACTCTATTGTATCATCAGTGTGTGTGTTGTGATGTGTGACTCTATTGTATTATCAGTGTGTGTTGTTGTGATGTGTGACTCTATTGTATCATCAGTGTGTGTTGTTGTTATGTGTGACTCTATTGTATCATCAGTGTGTGTGTTGTTGTGATGTGTGACTCTATTGTATCATCAGAGTATATAATATATATGCACTTGAGAATATATAATATTGACATTAGAAAATGATCTTAAGCTCCGCCCACTGAAAACAGTGTTTTTATGGAGATGAAATCTTGTTGAGCATAACCACGCTAACTCTGCTGTGATTGGTCAAGCATGTAGGTTAGTCCCCAAGCATCATCAATCGTCTCCACTTACTTACTTACACATTCATAATGTCTCAATTATGCCCCATATTGGCGCCGTTTTAATCCCTTTGGGGACAAATTGATAAATGTGTATATATTTCAAAGGTTCCTACAAAAGCTGGTCTTTTCAATTCATTTAATTATTGCTATTATTATATATTTGTTTTCATTTATTTATGTTTCATGCAGGATTGAAAAAGACAAACTTAGTTGCTTATTTATAACACAACAGAACAAAGGAGCAACTGATACAAAATTATATTTTTAAAATAAAATAAAAAGATACATTTAAATCCACCAACAAATTCACAGAAACATGATGAAGTAATATATACAATATACATTTTCATATAATTATTTGAGTACATTAATAATTACCCTTTTTACTTGTAATCCATATAGTACTTGTGTCCCTGAGCAAGACACTTTACCCTGATGGTAGACTTGACGCAGGTGTGCAGCCTACTCCCATCAGTATGTGTGAATGGCTGTCAAAAGCACTACCGAATTTCCCCTCGCGGGACTAATAAGGGATTATAATAAGGGATTCTAAATAGTTTTCAATATATATAACGTATCTTTAAACTTTAACATTTGTGATATTTGCTGAAGAAGATAAACGGTTAATAAGATGCTCGTTGTGTTCATCTTGGTGATGATAAGATTTATTTTATTTTGAAATTAATTTGAACTTCTTTTATATATATGTGTGTGTGTGTGTGTATGTGTGTGTGTGTGCGCGCGCGTACGTGTGTCATTGTGCGTCAATGCGTGTGTGTGTGTCAATGTGCGTCAATGCGTGCGCGCGTGTCAATGTGCGTCAATGCGTGCGTACATGTGTATATATATGTGTGTATGTGTATAGACGTGTGTGTATATATGTGTGTACATATATGTGTGTATGTGTATAGACGTGTGTGTGTGTGTGTGTATGTTTATGTGTATAAACGTGTGTGTGTGTGTGTGTGTGTGTGTGTGTGTGTGTGTGTGTGTGTGTGTGTGTGTGTGTGTGTGTGTGTGTGTGTGTGTGTGTGTGATTATTTTAATAACAGAGTTCATGAGTCTCGTTAAAAAGAAAAGTGCTCTTTTATTGGATGTAGCTATTTTTATTTACCACTAAGTGGCGCCAGTGATCAATGAAACTGCTGATCGTCTTTATTACTATTATTCATAAACGTAAAGTTTATTTTTCACATGTTACAGTTAACGAAAGTTAATACTCTCTTGCGCATTTATATGAACTTATATGAAAAGAATAATAATATAAATATACATGTCTTTTTACATATGAATCATGTAAAATAGAAAAGCAAATAAATTAATCTAATTTAAATCCACCTTCAATATATATATATATATATATATTGAAGGTGGGTTTAAATTATATTAATATATATCTATAGATCTATATAATAGATCTATATATAGATCTATAGATCTATAGATCTATAGATATATGGATATATATAGCTGTATAGATATATATAGATGTATATATATATATATATATATCTGATAGTCCATCAACTCGCTTTTACCTCCGCTTTGAATTAACTTCCGGATCACGTGTCAGTTTGACAGGCCAAGCAACCAATCAGCAACGAGTCCCGCCCACTGTCTCCCAGTCTCAGTCGTGAAGAGTTTCTTTTAAAAATCTGTGTTTGTGACTTTTATGAAATATGTCTCCAGAGACTCAACAACATCCTCCAGTGTGATGGACGAATAGAAGCTTCTCTAACATCATGTTCCTCCTCCTGTCCTTCTTCTTCTTGGAACTCTTGGTTCCTGAGATCCAGACCCAAGAACCGAGTCCACATCGAAGTCTGGTATTTGGACCCGGACTGGATCCCAACATAGTCCTGCCCGCGAGGTTCTTCTTCATCCAGGCGGTGGATTCTACTGGGTTGAAGTAAGTGTCAGAAGCACGAGATGAATGAAGTTTAAACATTATTTCCATCTTTTCTTATGTTGAGCTGCGCCTTAAGATGCGTTCAAGGACTTCACGTAAACTCTAATGTTCTCGAGTCTTAAAGAACCTTTTTTCTTAAAATGTTCGAATAAAATGGAGAATCTTGCTGATAAAACGTCACACCTTTGGTTTCAGATATGACTAAAAAATCGATCAATTTTGTCATTTATTGGGCGTTATTACGATAATATAAAGAAAATAAAAAGACAAAATACTATGAAAGATGAAAAAATAATAATCATTTTAAAAGGAGACAAAAGTATTTGAAGTATAACCGTAATGTTTTTAATTGTATGTATTTGTAAATGAATATATATATATACAATACAATATACATTTTCATATAATTATTTGAGTACATTAATAATTACCAATAAATCACCTTAATACGTCATTTTATTTCTGCTGTCAACAATGTGTAATAATGATGAGGTTTCACACGTTTGTGAAACTCTCAAAAACTGCAATAAACTGTAAAATGGTTTGATTTAAACACTTTCATTTCATGAGTCCTCAGCTTTACTTGTAAAAAATGCATTTTAGAATCAGAAACATCATTGCCAGTGTTTTAAACACAAAATGTGATTGTTTCGTGTTGTCAGAATAAAAATAAAATGTAAAGGTGATACTTATTTCCAACCATTCTCTCCTACATGGTCATGATTATTTATTATAAGTCAAATAATAAAGTTACTTTTTACCTGTTTTACGCCTCAAGTGACCCAATTCCCAGCGCTGTGTCTAAAAAAGACTTTCACGAATGTTATTATTGTGATGTATCATCAGACAAATGGTAAAAGGACAACAAGACACTTTTCACAGTCACAATGGACAGTATTGTCCTCGCAGACGTAAATCATTTACGCGTCAGAGAAGTTGACATTTGAAACTAATGGACGTGATCAGACATGAATGCCGACGCCTGAGGTCAAATGTGACACTTGAGGTCAAATGTGACACTTGAGTTTGTCTTTTCTGTGGGTTTTTCATTTGCTCACATTATTTAGTTAATAATGATTTTTCTAATGTACAGTTTTACCTCTTCGCCCGGAGAGAAGACCTTTGAGGTGAAGATTGTTTCTCCATCAGAGCACTTCACCAGAATTTGGATCCAGGTCCTTGACCGCCAAGATGGATCCTTCCTGGTTCGCTACAGAATGTATGCTAGCTACACAGACCTACAAGTCCAGATCCTTCTTCAGAAAAAACACGTGGCCAAGTCGGCCATATACTCTTAAAGGTACATATACTCTTAAAGGTAACACGGTCTGTTATTGCTTCACTTCCTGTACATTATTGTATTCACTGCTTGTTTGTCAGAACTTTCCTCCCACAGTCCAGACCACAAACAGAGATGAAGGGAAGATCTTTCGTATGAGTGAGTGAGTGAGTGAGTGAGTGAGTGAGTGAGTGAAGTAGAGAGGGTGTGTGTGTGTGTGTGTGTGTGTGTGTGTGTGTGTGTGTGTGTGTGTGTGTGTGTGTGTGTGTGTGTGTGTGTGTGTGTGTGTGTGTGTGTGTGTGTGTGTGTGTGTGTGTGTGTGTGTGTGTGTGTGTGTGTGTGTGTGTGTGTCAATGGATGGATCTTTGGCTGGAGAGCTGTCCAGAGTGTCCGCTGTCTTTTCAACAGCATTCCTGTGCTACTTTCATCTGCAGGTCCGGTCTACCATGAGGGCTGCAACTGTCCACAACCCAGTGACCAATGGGAGGCCAGCATGCGGTGCCCGTCGTCCTTCCCTCAGATCGACGAGGATCTTTCTCAGTTCGCAGCTGTGGATACGGATCGCAACGCTCAGGAAATCCCGCAGCGATTTGGAAAACAGCAAAGCCTCTGCCACTACACAGTGAAAGACAACAAGGTACTTTACTTTTCCAAGGATTTGGGGTTTTTTTTACCTTTGTTTCTTCTATTTTTTATAAAGATCTCCAGAACGTGCGAATGTATGTTCATGTTATAATTTAACTGTAGCTTGATGGTAATATTTGAATGGTAATTGTTAGTTTTGCGGTTGAAAGTTGTTTCAATGAGGGCCCACTATAATTTTATAAACTGTTTTAGGTTTTTAGTCCAGTTTTTTAATTGTTGTGAAACACTTGTCGCCCCTTTCGACTGCACTGGAATGACACCTAATATCCCTTAGATCCCTGAAGTGCAATAACAACCGGGTCTAATACGTCCTGAATGTGCATTTAAAGGTGTTTCCTGAAGTCATTGAAGTAGACGCTCAGTAATCTGTCTGAATTGTCGTCTGTTTGTTGCATCATTTTGATCAACGACCTACAAAGACATGATGGCAGAGATAATCTACTGTATCCTGTGACGATGTCGTATGTGAGATGATCTGTCGTCCTGTAAAGGTCCACGTCAGAACGCTGGGTGAACATGTTGGTTTTCGGATTTTTTATGGACTCCATCCTCTTATCGCTCAGTAGAGGAAGGTACGTTCTGTCCTGTTTTAAAGCATCTTCTACTTCCTGAAAGGATTTTTCTTCTCTTCAGGTGAGGTTACCTGATGTGGAGTTGATTGTTGATTGTTTTGTGTGGTCAGTACTTTGTACTTTTTACGCCTCAAGTGACCCAATTCCCAGCGCTGTCTAAAAAAGACTTTCACGAATGTTATTATTGTGACGTATCATCAGACAAATGGTAAAAGGACAACAAGACACTTTTCACAGTCACAATGGACAGTATTGTCCTCGCAGACGTAAATCATTTACGCGTCAGAGAAGTTGACATTTGAAACTAATGGACGTGATCAGACATGAATGCCGACGCCTGAGGTCAAATGTGACACTTGAGGTCAAATGTGACACTTGAGTTTGTCTTTTCTGTGGGTTTTTCATTTGCTCACATTATTTAGTTAATAATGATTTTTCTAATGTACAGTTTTACCTCTTCGCCCGGAGAGAAGACCTTTGAGGTGAAGATTGTTTCTCCATCAGAGCACTTCACCAGAATTTGGATCCAGGTCCTTGACCGCCAAGATGGATCCTTCCTGGTTCGCTACAGAATGTATGCTAGCTACACAGACCTACAAGTCCAGATCCTTCTTCAGAAAAAACACGTGGCCAAGTCGCCATATACTCTTAAAGGTACATATACTCTTAAAGGTAACACGGTCTGTTATTGCTTCACTTCCTGTACATTATTGTATTCACTGCTTGTTTGTCAGAACTTTCCTCCCACAGTCCAGACCACAAACAGAGATGAAGGGAAGATCTTTCGTATGAGTGAGTGAGTGAGTGAGTGAGTGAGTGAGTGAGTGAGAGTTAGAGTGTGTGTGTGTGTGTGTGTGTGTGTGTGTGTGTGTGTGTGTGTGTGTGTGTGTGTGTGTGTGTGTGTGTGTGTGTGTGTGTGTGTGTGTGTGTGTGTGTGTGTGTGTGTGTGTGTGTGTGTGTGTGTGTGTGTGTGTCAATGGATGGATCTTTGGCTGGAGAGCTGTCCAGAGTGTCCGCTGTCTTTTCAACAGCATTCCTGTGCTACTTTCATCTGCAGGTCCGGTCTACCATGAGGGCTGCAACTGTCCACAACCTAGTGACCAATGGGAGGCCAGCATGCGGTGCCCGTCGTCCTTCCCTCAGATTGACGAGGATCTTTCTCAGTTCGCAGCTGTGGATACGGATCGCAACGCTCAGGAAATCCCGCAGCGATTTGGAAAACAGCAAAGCCTCTGCCACTACACAGTGAAAGACAACAAGGTACTTTACTTTTCCAAGGATTTGGGGTTTTTTTTACCTTTGTTTCTTCTATTTTTATAAAGATCTCCAGAACGTGCGAATGTATGTTCATGTTATAATTTAACTGTAGCTTGATGGTAATATTTGAATGGTAATTGTTAGTTTTGCGGTTGAAAGTTGTTTCAATGAGGGCCCACTATAATTTTATAAACTGTTTTAGGTTTTTAGTCCAGTTTTTTAATTGTTGTGAAACACTTGTCGCCCCTTTCGTACTGCACTGGAATGACACCTAATATCCCTTAGATCCCTGAAGTGCAATAACAACCGGGTCTAATACGTCCTGAATGTGCATTTAAAGGTGTTTCCTGAAGTCATTGAAGTAGACGCTCAGTAATCTGTCTGAATTGTCGTCTGTTTGTTGCATCATTTTGATCAACGACCTACAAAGACATGATGACAGAGATAATCTACTGTATCCTGTGACGATGTCGTAATTGAGATGATCTGTCGTCCTGTAAAGGTCTACGTCAGAACGCTGGGTGAACATGTTGGTTTTCGGATTTTTATGGACTCCATCCTCTTATCGCTCAGTAGAAAGGTACGTTCTGTCCTGTTTTAAAGCATCTTCTACTTCCTGAAAGGATTTTTCTTCTCTTCAGGTGAGGTTACCTGATGTGGAGTTGATTGTTGATTGTTTTGTGTGGTCAGTACAGTATTTTTACGCCTCAAGTGACCCAATTCCCAGCGCTGTCTAAAAAAGACTTTCACGAATGTTATTATTGTGACGTATCATCAGACAAATGGTAAAAGGACAACAAGTCACTCTTCACAGTCACAATGGACAGTATTGTCCTCGCAGTCGTAAATCATTCACGCGTCAGAGAAGTTGACATTTTGATGGACTCCATCCTCTTATCGCTCACATTTCACCTTTACATTTTATTTGTATTCTGTACTGACAACACAAAACAATGAACAATCAACTCACATCAGGTAACGTTTTAAAGCATCTTCAACTTGCTCAAATGATTTTCTTCCCTCCAGGTGAGGTTACCTGATGTGGAGTTTTTCGTGAATCTCGGGGACTGGCCTTTGGAAAAAAGGAAACAGTCCGATAAGATTCAGCCAATCTTCTCTTGGTGTGGATCCAACAACACCAGGGATATCGTGATGCCCACGTATGACCTCACAGAGTCGGTCCTAGAAACCATGGGAAGGTACAGAACAAGCCTGCTTCTGTGTGATGTAGAAATATTCATGTCATTGATTCTTGGGCTGAAGTTCTAACGTGAGCTCATTCTTTTAAGCTTGTTCTTGATGGGATTTGAATCAGCTACGAAGCTGTATGATCCACAACGAACAATTGAAAAGGTTTCAACTACAGAAACTTGTTTCGTGTAAAACAGTTGCTATTTCCACAGGGTGAGTCTGGACATGATGTCGGTTCAGGCGAACACGGGACCGTCGTGGACGGAGAAGAAGAACACTGCCTTCTGGAGAGGACGCGACAGTCGTCAGGAGCGCCTCGATCTTGTGAAGCTTTCCAGAGCTCGCCCTGACATGATCGACGCTGCCTTCACTAACTTCTTCTTCTTCAAACATGACGCGAGTCTCTATGGGCCGCTCGTCAAACATGTCTCTTTTTTTGACTTTTTTAAGGTATGTCTGTTTGACAAAAGTCTTTTGTAAACTGCAGTAATTTGTTTGAATGTTCTGTCGCGTACCCTGTTTTAAATTAGAAGTAAATAGTTATCTTGTACTTTTATAGGTTCAGAATAGAAGATCAGAATAGGATCAATTAGTTTTGAATGTTTTTCTAGTAAAGGTGAATAAATGAAGTTCCTACCAGAGATGAAGCAGAGAGTGAAGGCTGGTGTCACCCTGAAGATCAGTATCAGTGAAAGGATGTTTGTTAAATGCCATGTGATCATGTATGACCCGCCAGGTCTTTTTACTTGTCCCTTGTTTTAGTAGAGTTTTGAACTTCTTTTTAAGAGACGCAGGTGTCGGTTCAGTTGCTAACTACGAACTAGGTAACTACAGGTGGGATGAATGTCCAAAGAATGATGGTGTGTTTAAAAAAGTGTAAAGAAAAACCCTCTCTTGGCTCATATTGTCTGAAAATAATTACAGCAAAAACAAGTGTTATTTAAAAAAAATTGGTGCTTTTTATTGGTTGTTCTTCCAGTTTAAGTACCAGATTAACATCGATGGCACAGTTGCAGCGTATCGTCTGCCGTACCTTCTTGCTGGAGACAGCGTGGTGTTGAAGCAGGACTCCATCTACTACGAGCACTTCTACGGCCGTCTGCAGCCGTGGCTTCACTACATCCCCGTCAGGGCTGACCTCGGAGACCTGCTGGAGAAGATCCAGTGGGCCAGAGACCACGATGAAGAGGTGACTTTAATGTGGATTATATATCATATTTGTCTCCACCGAACAATCAATGTTGTTCTTGACCTGAAGTGAGTCTCCAACATGTTTGCTCTGCTGCAGGCGAGGACGATCGCACGAGCCGGGCAACAGTTCGCACGAGATCATCTCATGGGCGACGCAGTGTTTTGTTATTACGTCAAACTATTTCAGGTGCGGAAGTAAAATCTTTATTTATTGTTGGTCTGATTTGACTTATTAGATCCTTCTGACCTTGAATGTCATGTTTGCAGGCGTATTCTAAGCTGCAAGTATCGGAGCCGAAGATCCGACAGGAAATGACTCGCGTCGACCAACCGGCTGACGACCTGTTCCCGTGTCACTGCCAGAGACCACAGGTAGATGTCACTCAAGACCCTCAGATGAAACCTTCTTATCGCTTCTAATTATTGCTTTTGGTCTTTTGCAGCCAACAAAGGATGAACTGTAACTCATTAAACTCCCAAACATCCTGATTCTTGCCAATAAAAAAAAAACAATCTTGTTTTTCAAAATATAATAATAAAATTATGTTTTTAATAAAGATGTTTATTATGAAAGATGAATTCCTTTGCATTTGTTGTGACCAAATCAATACATACTTTAGATCATTGTAGTGGTATTTAAAGGTAAATATATTGTCATTGATTCAGTTCAACATTTTGGCATATTTTATATCGAAAGTTTAAAAAATTAAACTCAAGTTAATAAATAATGGAATATTGTACATTACAACATTGTTAATATTTGTATTAATGTACATTACAAGATGGTTAATAAGTAAATGTTGTATTCACTTACATTACAACAGTATTACGTTAATATTTGTTAATGTACATAACATTATAAATAACGTTGTAATGAACACTCCTAGACGCTAGGGTGCAGTGTTCTATTCAATGCAAGTTGGAGGGAAACTACAAATGGACTTTACCAGGTAAGAACCAGAACAACTTAATATTGTTTTTAATGAACAGCTGTTTTCTGCCGGTACTTGAACGTGTCCTGTGGACATCCGATAGAAACTCATTTCATTAGGTTTTTCTTTTATTCCATTATTACCATGAACTGCTCATTGTGACGCTTTAACAGTTGAAGTTGAATAATGTTTGTCTGAAGCTGCTTTGAAGTAACAAATGTGTCTTGGTCGTCCAGGAGAAGATCCAAGTTGCGTTCCGATCCAAGCATCTGGAAGCATCCTTGAGCATCGCTGACACTGAAGCTCACAGCAGTTCTTCTCACTCATGGAGCGATGGAGACATGACCTTCAAACACCTGGTGTCTCTGGCTCACTGTCTGGCTTCCAATTGCTTCATTTGTCTCAGATTCACCTGCAAAGGTTTGAACCTCAGGTTCAGGATCGAAGCGTATCAAGCTGTCCTGGTCAGTCCGTCTTCTGTGAAGCGTCAGAGTTAGTTCTTATCATGTTCTGGTCCACAGCTGCACTTGAAGTCACTGCCTCATCTGAGGGTTGACGGTGTGATCCTGGAGGAGACGCTTCAGTGTCGGCGAACTAACCTGAGAGTTCGTCTCGTCCTCAGAAGGTCGATGGGAAGTCGAGTCGCTGCTGCTCTGGCAGGAAACTCAGCAAGTCAGTGAATCCCATCCGTGGACTTCTGAGTCTGTGGTTCTACATCCTCCCTCTGCCTCGTGCCCATGAGCAACGCACCCGAGACCTCAAGACTCTCCCAGAACTCATGTCGGTTCTGTTTGTGTCTGAACACTAGACGACATGTGTGACCCGGTGAGACTTCCTGGAAGAAGTAACAACAATCATGAATCATGAAGCTTTTCTTCAAGAGTCATTGATCTCTTTAGATCCTCCTCGAAGACAGAAATGAAAGACTCGTGTGGTTTGATGGACGAGGTTCTTGTGGTTTGATGGATGAGGTTCTTGTGTTTTGATGGACGAGGTTCTTGTGTTTTGATGGACGAGGTTCTTGTGGTTTGATGGACGAGGTTCTTGTGGTTTGATGGACGAGGTTCTTGTGGTTTGATGGACGAGGTTCTTGTGGTTTGATGGACGAGGTTCTTGTGTTTTGATGGACGAGGTTCTTGTGGTTTGATGGACGAGGTTCTTGTGTTTTGATCGACAAGGTTCTTGTGTTTTGATCGACGAGGTTCTTGTGTTTTGATCGACGAGGTTCTTGTGTTTTGATAGACAAGGTTCTTGTGGTTTGATCGACGAGGTTCTTGTGTTTTGATGGACGAGGTTCTTGTGTTTTGATCGACGAGGTTCTTGTGTTTTGATGGACGAGGTTCTTGTGTTTTGATGGACGAGGTTCTTGTGTTTTGATGGACGAGGTTCTTGTGGATTGATGGACGAGGTTCTTGTGTTTTGATGGACGAGGTTCTTGTGCTTTGATGGACGAGGTACTTGTGGATGATGGACGAGGTTCTTGTGCTTTGATGGACGAGGTTCTTGTGCTTTGATGGACGAGGTTCTTGTGGTTTGATGGACGAGGTTCTTGTGTTTTGATGGACGAGGTTCTTGTGGTTTGATGGACGAGGTTCTTGTGGTTTGATGGACGAGGTTCTTGTGCTTTGATGAACGAGGTTCTTGTGCTTTGATGGACGAGGTTCTTGTGTTTTGATGGACGAGGTTCTTGTGTTTTGATGGACGAGGTTCTTGTGTTTTGATGGACGAGGTTCTTGTGGTTGTGACGACCGAGGTTCTTGTGTTTTGACTGACGAGGTTCTTGGTTTGTGTTTTGATGGACGAGGTTCTTGTGTTTTGATGGACGAGGTTCTTGTGCTTTGATGGACGAGGTTCTTGTGGTTTGATGGACGAGGTTCTTGTGGTTTGATCGACGAGGATCTTGTGTTTTGATGGACGAGGTTCTTGTGCTTTGATCGACGAGGTTCTTGTGTTTTGATCGACCAGGTTCTTGTGGTGTGATGGACGAGGTTCCTGTGGTGTGATGGACGAGGTTCTTGTGGTTTGATGGACGAGGTTCTTGTGGTTTGATCGACGAGGTTCTTGTGGTTTGATCGACGAGGTTCTTGTGCTTTGATCGACGAGGTTCTTGTGTTTTGATGGACGAGGTTCTTGTGCTTTGATCTTGTGTTTTGATCGACGAGGTTCTTGTGTTTTGATGGACGAGGTTCTTGTGCTTTGATGGACGAGGTTCTTGTGTTTTGATCGACGAGGTTCTTGTCTTTTGATGGATGAGGTTCTTGTGGTTTGATGGACGAGGTTCTTGTGGTTTGATGGACGAGGTTCTTGTGCTTTGATGGACGAGGTTCTTGTGTTTTGATGGACGAGGTTCTTGTGGTGTGATGGACGAGGTTCCTGTGGTGTGATGGACGAGGTTCTTGTGGTTTGATGGACGAGGTTCTTGTGGTTTGATCGACGAGGTTCTTGTGTTTTTGATGCGGCTCCTCTTGTTTTTTTGGGTGGGGGTTTTTTGGTTTTTTTGTCGGGGGTGTTTTTTTTTTTTTGGGGTTGAGGTTTTTTTTTTTTTTTTTTTTTTTTTTTTTTGTTGGGTGGTTTGATGGACGAGGTTCTTGTGCTTTGATCGACGAGGTTCTTGTGTTTTGATGGACGAGGTTCTTGTGCTTTGATGGACAAGGTTCTTGTGTTTTGATGGACGAGGTTCTTGTGCTTTGATGGACGAGGTTCTTGTGCTTTGATGGACGAGGTTCTTGTGTTTTGATGGACGAGGTTTCTTGTGTTTTGATCGACGAGGTTCTTGTGTTTTTGATGGACCGAGGTTCTTGTGTTTTGATGGACGAGGTTCTTGTGGTTTGATGGACGAGGTTCTTGTGGCATTTTAATGGACGAGGTTCTTGTGTTTTGATGGACGAGGTTCTTGTGCTTTGATGGACGAGGTTCTTGTGCTTTGATGGACGAGGTTCTTGTGCTTTGATGGACGAGGTTCTTGTGCTTTGATGGACGAGGTTCTTGTGGTTTGATGGACGAGGTCTGTGCTTGAAGAGTTTTTGATGGACGAGGTTCTTGTGGTTTGATGGACGAGGTTCTTGTGGTTTGATGGACGAGGTTCTGTGGTTTGATGGACGAGGTTCTTGTGGTTTGATGGACGAGGTTCTTGTGGTTTGAGAGGTTCTTGTGTTTTGATGGACGAGGTTCTTGTGCTTTTGATCGACGAGGTTCTTGTGTTTTTGACGAGGTTCTTGTGGTTGAGGGACGAGGTTCTTTGGTTTGAGGAGAGGTTCTTGTGGTTTGATGGACAGGTTCTTGTGGTTTGACAGAGGTTCTTGTGTTTTGATGGACGAGGTTCTTGTGCTTTGATGGACGAGGTTCTTGTGTTTTGATGGACGAGGTTCTTGTGCTTTGATGGACGAGGTTCTTGTGGTTTTGATGGACGAGGTTCTTGTGCTTTGATGAAGAGGTTCTAGTGTTCTTGTGTTTTGATGGACGAGGTTCTTGTGCTTTGATGGACGAGGTTCTTGTGTTTTGATGGACGAGGTTCTTGTGCTTTGATGGACGAGGTTCTTGTGTTTTGATGGACGAGGTTCTTGTGTTTTGATGGACGAGGTTCTTGTGGTTTGATGGACGAGGTTCTTGTGTTTTGATCGACGAGGTTCTTGTGGTTTGATGGACGAGGTTCTTGTGTTTTGATCGACGAGGTTCTTGTGCTTTGATGAGACTGAGGTTCTTGTGTTTGATGGACGAGGTTCTTGTGTTTTGATCGACGAGGTTCTTGTGTTTTGATGGACGAGGTTCTTGTGGTTTGATGGACGAGGTTCTTGTGTTTTGATCGACGAGGTTCTTGTGTTTTGATGGACGAGGTTCTTGTGGTTTGATGGACGAGGTTCTTGGGGTTTGATGGACGAGGTTCGCACCATTAACGGTGAAGGACGGTCGGACGAGTCTGTGACGAAGTCGACGCTCAAGTCGTCTCTTGGATGAGTTGATTGATGGACGGATGAGTTGATGATAAAAACATGAATATTGATCAAGATCTACACGTCCTGTTGCTAATGTTTGTACTTTAATCGTAATAATTGTACTTTACTTTTTTACTACTTAATTGTACTGATGTGAGTTGTTATCACCGATGCGGCGTGTTTATAGTGAAGTATTGTGTAGTTCAGTTGTGTTGTTATTGTTACACATCTCAGTGATTTTGTTCAGGAATCTAATATCAAGTTTTATTTTTAATTTTCTGTTCATCAATATTTCTGCAGCTACTCTTGTGCTTCTTTATTCCTGCAAAACCCACAATCAGAATAAAGTTATTATTTTTATGCATCATTAACAATGAAAGTTCTTGAGCTTTTTTGTTTATGGTTTATACCGTTTTTAATGATCAATCATTTTTTTGTCACCGGGACTCCATTCATAATGAGAGGAAATACAACTAAATGAAGAAATAATAATTTAAAAACAAAGTATATTTAATTCACGGGATCGTGCCAGAGTCCGGCCCTTTAAGATGACGTCATCAGGGGTCGTCAGTGAGCAACATGGCGGAGGATTCATGGAACCGAGTCAAGATTCCGTTTCCAAGCGCGTGTGCGCGCGTCAGGGTCTCGTTCGATCCTCGCACAGGTGAGTTCAGGTGAGTTCAGGCGCTGTTGTTCAGGTGAAGCTCTGAGTGTGTTTGTTTCAGATAAGATCGTCAGAAACTTACTGCAGCAAAACAAACAAGTCTTGACGCTCCTTCGCTGCGAGATCTTCCAAACGGAGATAAATGTTCTTCACGGGATCCTAAGAGTTCTTCAGAACAGCCACAGAGGAATGAAGACGTTCAAGGCGTTGAAACAGGTGAACTTTTGTCATGGAATCTTTTATTGTAATTGAGTGTTTGGTTGGAGTTTAGATTTTACGGAGGTCCGTGAATGCAGCATGTTTATCTGAATAAACTTTACTTTCTCACTACAATATATTTGTTAAACTTTACTTTCTCACTACAATATATTTGTTAAACTTTCTCACTTTGATGTGCTTTATAAATAATGCTTCATATATTATTATTTCTATGGTTTTGATTCTTAAAATATTACTAAAGTAAGAGTTTTAAGGTAATAATAGTAAACAAAGATTAAGGTAATAATAATAAGTGATATTTGGTTCACGTGGTGCAGTAGTTGATGAATGAATGAATGAATAATAAGTGAGATGAATTTACAAGTTGATTTAAATGATCACAATATTTTAAATGTTTAGTTTAATCCATCACAGGGGGGATTTATGTACGTGTACAGTGTGTGTGTATATGTATATATATATATATATATATATATAATTTTTTTAATGTATTGTATTTGATCGTTTTACATATATTTATGGATGGATGTGTTCGAGCTGCTGATAAAAAATAGTAAATAATAATAAAGTATTGAACTATCGTCATCTAGGTTGATCAATGCATCACCAGGATGAAGAACATGAACATTGAAGCTGCCATTCAAGACCTGACAGACATTTGCCCTCAAAAGAGTCAGAGGTTAGTCTTCTTATGTTGCATTTATCCGCCTCTTATCCGACCTTGCGGGTCGGCGTGACGTTGCCCTCCCAGAACTTTATGTAATCCGTGGAATGGTCATTGAAGGTGTCGATGTCATCACCATGAGAGAACACGCTCCAGTCTGTAGACTCAAAGCAGTCTCTCAGCCTCTCCTTGGCTTCATCATTCCACATCTTAACAGTTCTTTTCTGTGCAGGCTGTCTCCTCACCATGGGAGTGTATTCAGGTCGCAGACGTATTAGGTTGTGATCAGAGCGGCCGAGGGGGGGCAGGGGGATGGAGGTGTAGGCACCTTTTACATTTGCATATAAAAGGTCCAGAGTCTTGTCCTCCCGGGTGTGGCACTTCACGTATTGTGTGAAGGTGGGAAGAATGGAGGAAAGTGAGGCATGGTTGAAATCTCCGTTAATGAGCAGGAGAGAGTTCGGGTGTTTGAGCTGCAGGTGCGACACTGAGGCGCTCAGAGGAATGTAAACAGTGAACACAATCACATGTGAGAACTCCCTCGGGATGTCATACGGGCGGATGATGCCCACCGCAACCAACTCTATGTCCTTAGTGCACACTTGTTCTTTAATGGAGACATGCGCGGGATCTCTCCATCTCTCATTAATAAACACCACCACTCCTCCTCCTCTCCTCTTTCCGTCCATGTCCCGGTCTGCACGAACCATCTTGAACCCCTCCAGCGAAACAACAGAGTCCGGGGTCTTCTCCGTCAGCCAGGTCTCCGTGAAACATAGAAGGCTGCTCTCCCGGAAGTCTCTCTGATGCCGGGTCAGCGCAGCGAGCTCGTCCGTTTTATTCACGATCGAACGTACATTTCCCATGATGATCGATGGAATAAAGGGACGGAACCTACGTTTCTTCTCTTGTTTCATCCGACCTGCTCTGCATCCGCGTCTTTTTCTCTTGATTTCCACGGGAATCGTCCATTCCGCGCTGAGAGAGAGAGCGGTGTTGCGCAACCCCAACAGCTGATCCCTGGTGTAAACAATAGACCCGCTGAGCGTGTCTGCCGACGGAGTTCCAAAAAGTGACGAAAGTAGTAGAAAACCGAAGGCAAAAGTTGTAAAAGTGGTCTCGTTTTGTGCACAACGGCAACAAGATCCGACCATTCTAAAGAAAAAGTTAAAAAGACGCCAGAAAAATGGAAAAAGTGTGATAAAAAGTAGGTAGAAAGAGAGCTGTTGTAAACAGCAGCTGCGTGAGCGGCGCCATGATGAGAATATATATATATATATTTCTATTCTATTTCTATTCTCATGTTTGTAGTTTAACATTCACATGTGTGTGTTTATAGTGTGTAGTTGTGCTGTTTGACACACATGATGGTCTTCCACAGAGACCTGGGGATCAAAGCTGGACAGTGTGAAGTTCCAAGTCAACCGACCCTGGAGTGGACGTGTCTCAAGGTGTTCGGTGCTGCTCGGTTGATGAGCTGCTCCATGGAACGCTGCAGCCTGGCCTTCCTGTATCCTGTCGCCGATCCGTAGGGTTTTCAATGCAACGCTTGAGTGTTTTTAACCCTAACCCTCCGATCAGACGCTCAAAACAGCACCTGAAGTTGGAGGAGTTTGTGGTCTTGAATGTGGTGCTGACCAGCCTGACGAGTCGACTGTGGTGAGTTTCATCCACCGGGCGATCATGGCCTTTAGAGGAAATCTTGTCCATCGTTGTTTCTCCAGGGTGATCTTCCGTGGCCTCCTGGTCGCTCTCACTGCTCAGTACGAGAAACTGCAGCAGCTCCTCAATCTAGTTTCTCATCACAAACCCATGCCTTACCTCACCGACGTCTCTCTACCTGAGACTCTGAAGGACTTCTTGAGTGGCTCTGATGCACTTCAAGTCTGCAAGAAGACCAAGAAGAAGTCTGAGGCTGTGGGACCCCCAGAGGTGCAGGAGGATCTGGGAGTTTCCATTAAACGAGGTGAGACCTGAACATCTATTTTTGTTTGTTGATGAAATACATTGTTGTCAATAATCAATATCAACATGTTTCTGCAAATGAACGATTTTCTTTTTATGGTTTAATGAAGGTTGTAATACTTGGTCCTTCATATTTATTCAGCAGATCCTCGACCAGACGCTCGTAGGAAGTCTCTGAAGACTCCAGCACAGGTTTGTGTTCAAACTTCAGCCAAATCTTTCTTTTTTCCTCCTTGCGTGAAGATCATTAAATCAACAGACAAATTCACATTTTGTAAGTAATTTACGCACAATATGAAATGTATAAAAAAATATAAAAAAGTATCTAGGAATCTCTTAATAACCCAGTTTTCCACCAAACAGACAAAATCCCATTTTAAACACAATGCATAGATATATTGAAAAGTGTCCTCACTCTGAAATAACAGTTCATTTTTATGTATTAGCAGATTTAACTAATTTAGATTCTGTTCATAATAGATAAAACTTTATTGCTGAGCTATAAATCTCACTGTTTGCTACAGGAAGTTCAACTTGATTCACCCCAAAAAGAGCAAATCAATCAGCAAATTGTGATTATACTTGAGACCTTGGCTCCTAGAAGTGTTTATGTGATTCTGTCTTCTGTTGGTACTTTATTCTATTTTCAGCTCTCAAACGTGATATAGTTGTTTTTAGACCATTAATATAAAATATGGTTAAAAGTTGTTGTTGTGACTCTGGTGAAACTGACTAGTGTTGGATTTATACTAACAAGTTCAAACTATTGACACATTCTCTTGGAATGAAGAAGCTACTTTCTCTGATGCCACTGAACAAATGATTCATTTTCTTTTTCACCTTAAAGGGCATTTGTAAAGAATGGCAGAAGAAGAGGATGGAAGCGTTGTTGCGAGCCGCTGTTTGTTTTCGAGACATGGACGAGACGCTCAAAACTATCGTCAGGTTGTGCAAACGTCAGAATATGGGCAAAGAAAGGAGAATTTTAAACTTTCTCTGTTTAAAATGCACCAAGATGAAGGGACTGGAGGCCTCGGGCCGCAGGTAACGACGATGTTTGTGAGGATAATAAGAGAAGCACATGTTAATCCTCTCTCTCAGGACTGCAAGGAAGCTGAAAACCTTCAAACAGGAAGTCTGCTGGGCTTTGTCTCAACGAGGACGGGTGCCGAAGACGCTTCGTGTGATGAGGACGAGAAAACGTTTGCAAACATCTTGTCACTTCATTAAAAGTCAATCCCGGTTGACGACTGTCAGAATGGAGGTGAAAG
Source organism: Callionymus lyra (assembly GCA_016630915.1). Classification (NCBI taxonomy): domain Eukaryota; kingdom Metazoa; phylum Chordata; class Actinopteri; order Syngnathiformes; family Callionymidae; genus Callionymus; species Callionymus lyra. The sequence goes on from JACEEU010000810.1 coordinate 29,152, forward strand.
GTCAGACCTTCGCTGCATCTGTGCCTGAAACAAAGGAAACTGAAGCGACAGAAACCTCTGACGACATAGACGACATTTTTGCATCTCTAGGCTTCTGACCATTTCATCGTGACTTTCTACTCGGATGAAGTATTTTTAAATGGGATGCAAAAGTGACGTTTAAAAGGTAGTTTTGATCGTCTTGTATTGGAACAAGTTAATCTAAAGATCCAATGGGATCTAAAATGGAAAAAAACAAAACAATTTGTGCCTTAAATTATCTTTTTGATAATTGAATGTTTGTCTTCAAATGCAATTTGATCCAATTCTGAAAAAGGGTTGTAATCTGCTTTTTATTGCTTTTTTAAATTTTTATTTGAAGTATGAAAACGACAAAGGCGACCCTGCTGAATAAAAATGTTCAATTAATGGAACTTTTATTTTTAATTGAATTCTCTAATTCTATCAATGAATATTGAAGTAAGATGTGCTTCTACGTTAAAATATTGTTTTCCAGGCAAAGCTCCAAATATGAGGCTATATGGAGGCAAATAATATCCGTTCAGTGTCTGCAAACAAACATCATCCTTGTTTACTGTCTTTACATTACACATTGCTATTTTTAAAATTCTAATTTTAAAAGACAATATTAAAAACATTATTTAACCCTTTTTTTAAAGTCATGTGTGGATGTAAAGGCATAAGATTGAAGGTAATTTGTTGCAAAGTTGACTTTAAATGGAAACACGTTGTTGATTCTGTTCAGATCGTTTCAGTAGATCTAGATCTAGTTCTTTGTATAACAATGTTTTTCTCCACATAAAGTTTAGTTTAAAAACTTCACAACAGAGCAAACAAGAAGTAAAGTGTCATCGTTAGAATCCACTTGAATATCTGCATGTTTCTGTTTAGTTTAGATAACTTTGTTTCTGTCTACTGACCCTTTGAAGAACATCTCAAGACCTTTTGATTTGATTCTTAATTCTCTTGTTGCTGCTGTTTGTCTTATGTTGTCATTTAAAGTTTTGTATTGTTCTGTTGTTTAAGTGCTTTGTGACCCTGGTCTGAGAAAGATCTTAAAGTTCTTGCTGTTTCTGTCAGTAACTAGTCAATTTATCTGTTCATTTTCTTCATTATTCTTGTTTCTGATCAGTCTTCGTTATCTTTTCCAATTCATTCTGTAAGAAATCCTTCAAAGAATACTTTTCTTCGATAGTGACGATGACGTCACATTCCGTCATCCGGAAGCTAAAAGCAGACCCGGAAGTGAAAACAGAGGTGGGGCTTTTGTTGGAGAAACGGTTCGTGTTTAGGAACCAAATGAGTCGAAATCCGTTGATATTGGAAACATCGAGATAACATCACGCGAAGACTCCGACTAAGAATCTTCTTTGGTAAGAAATGGTTATTTTAACTGGTTACTAACACGTGATCAATAACCTGTTTAAAGACTAGTTGAGCTGCAGCGGAAAATATCAACTAACCTTCTTACTTTCCTAAATACAGTTTACTTTAGTTGAACTGGTTTAATTCATGTACAGACTGTTAACTTTAGTTGAACTGGTTTAATTCATGTACAGACTGTTTACTTTAGTTTAACTGGTTTAATTCATGTACAGACTGTTAACATTAGTTGAACTGGTTTAATTCATGTACAGACTGTTAACATTAGTTGAACTGGTTTAATTCATGTACAGACTGTTAACATTAGTTGAACTGGTTTAATTCATGTACAGACTGTTAACATTAGTTGAACTGGTTTAATTCATGTACAGACTGTTTACTTTAGTTAAACTGGTTTAATCCATGTACAGACTGTTAACATTAGTTGAACTGGTTTAATTCATGTACAGACTGTTAACATTAGTTGAACTGGTTTAATTCATGTACAGACTGTTAACATTAGTTGAACTGGTTTAATTCATGTACAGACTGTTTACTTTAGTTAAACTGGTTTAATTCATGTACAGACTGTTAACATTAGTTGAACTGGTTTAATTCATGTACAGACTGTTAACATTAGTTGAACTGGTTTAATTCATGTACAGACTGTTAACATTAGTTGAACTGGTTTAATTCATGTACAGACTGTTAACATTAGTTGAACTGGTTTAATTCATGTACAGACTGTTTACTTTAGTTGAACTGGTTTAATTCATGTACAGACTGTTTACTTTAGTTGAACTGGTTTAATTCATGTACAGACTGTTTACTTTAGTTGAACTGGTTTAATTCATGTACAGACTGTTTACTTTAGTTGAACTGGTTTAATTCATGTACAGACTGTTTACTTTAGTTGAACTGGTTTAATTCATGTACAGACTGTTTTTTTAACATCAAACTCTTCAACCTTCTTGAAAACTTCACCAAAGAAGGATTTCTATTCACTTATTGAAGCTTAAACCTGATGCTAAAGTTCAAGTTTAGCACAAAGCTAAACATCATTAAAACAAAGAAACAAAGCAAGACTAATATTTTTTTTATTAAAACTTGATGTTAACGTTGGTAAGTTAATCAAAATTATTTTCTTTTGGATCTAAATAACGAAACATTTATGCCTGATTCTCATTCTGTTCATATCTTTTCTCTAACTGCCCCAGAATGAGAGTCACAGGTTCATGTGAAGGTAAAGGTGTGTCACTGGTGCTCGACGGTTGTTCATGTGAATAACATTTGATCTCAAGCATCGATGCTCGTTGTTTGATGGTTTAAAGTTTGCATTTATTACTTAGAGTTTTGAGATCTGACTTTAAATGTTTCTGTCACTTCTGGCAGAATTGATCAAAGTTGTCTTTGTTTGGTGGAAAGTGATGTGAGATCATATAAGACGAGAGATAAGGACGTCAGGTGACATCAGGTGACGTCAGATGATGTTACAAGTGTAACTGTTTATAGTAATGTTTTCTTACGAACTGAAGCTTCTACGCAGCAGAAAGAATCTTTGAGTTAACAGGAGATATTATTGCCGAGTGACTCGAGTTGTTAAACATTTCGCTGATCCACACAAATCGTAACTTGTTCAAAGTACAGGTTCCACTTGTGATTTTACTTTAGATATAAATACATTTTCATATCGTCTCAGTTGATATTTGTTTGCGTCTGTTTATAACAAAATAATTTGATGATGATGATTGAATTTTGATGCCAGCCTTTAAACTTGTAGACCTTTTAAAAAGGTGCCACAATATGGGCTGTTGTTCTTCCTTGTGGTTTTTGGAAGTGAAAGTTGATTCTGAATTCAAAGTCATTTTCTTGACGATTTAATTTTGCTTTCAGCTGCAGGAGCGAAGTGTGTTGAATAAAGTTTGAACTGGAGTGAAAAATGAAGGAAGAACAATTCAACCTTCCCTCATGTTTTCATATCGACTAATGTTGGTTAATATCAGAGAAATCTGTTATTTTTAGAGACAAAAATGTTTGTTCATTTTAATGTAGTGACTGGAGCTCAGTTGTCTTCTTCTTAAAAACATCCAAATACCTTATACTCCTCGTCTGTAATGTCCATCTTGGATTTAAGCTCCACGTGAGAAGAATTGATCAGAGAAACTTAAATAAATCTAAATTTTAAAAGCACTAAACTTTCAACTAAGTTGAAAACATGGTCATGATGTGGGACTCACTAGGTCTTGGGGACTCACTAGGTCTTGGGGAGGAAGACTTCAATGTTGACTACATGTACGTCAGGACAGTTGGGTTTTTCATGTTTGTTGCCCTTTAAGTGTGTTTGTAGTGGAAGTCCTTAGTCTGACATCTTAGGTAGAACTTTATTGATCTTGAAGTTGTCTTCCTCGTTCAAACATATTGCAAGTGTCGGTGCTAGATGTTTGTTTCTAGACCTGCAGCATTGGTGTAAAATACAAACTTGTTTAAGTTTCTTCTGATCAATTCTTGTGGAGCTTTAATAGCAGACGTTACAGACGAGCTTTCTGTTGGTGTTTGGATGTTTTTATGGCAAGATTGAAACGTAATGAAGACATTTAATAACTACTGGCCAATGAGACCCGGAAGTGAAAACAGAGGTGGGGCTTTTGTTGGAGAAACGGTTCGTGTTTAGGAACCAAATGAGTCGAAATCCGTTGATATTGGAAACATCGAGATAACATCACGCGAAGACTCCGACTAAGAATCTTCTTTGGTAAGAAATGGTTATTTTAACTGGTTACTAACACGTGATCAATAACCTGTTTAAAGACTAGTTGAGCTGCAGCGGAAAATATCAACTAACCTTCTTACTTTCCTAAATACAGTTTACTTTAGTTGAACTGGTTTAATTCATGTACAGACTGTTAACTTTAGTTGAACTGGTTTAATTCATGTACAGACTGTTTACTTTAGTTTAACTGGTTTAATTCATGTACAGACTGTTAACATTAGTTGAACTGGTTTAATTCATGTACAGACTGTTAACATTAGTTGAACTGGTTTAATTCATGTACAGACTGTTAACATTAGTTGAACTGGTTTAATTCATGTACAGACTGTTAACATTAGTTGAACTGGTTTAATTCATGTACAGACTGTTTACTTTAGTTAAACTGGTTTAATCCATGTACAGACTGTTAACATTAGTTGAACTGGTTTAATTCATGTACAGACTGTTAACATTAGTTGAACTGGTTTAATTCATGTACAGACTGTTAACATTAGTTGAACTGGTTTAATTCATGTACAGACTGTTTACTTTAGTTAAACTGGTTTAATTCATGTACAGACTGTTAACATTAGTTGAACTGGTTTAATTCATGTACAGACTGTTAACATTAGTTGAACTGGTTTAATTCATGTACAGACTGTTAACATTAGTTGAACTGGTTTAATTCATGTACAGACTGTTAACATTAGTTGAACTGGTTTAATTCATGTACAGACTGTTTACTTTAGTTGAACTGGTTTAATTCATGTACAGACTGTTTACTTTAGTTGAACTGGTTTAATTCATGTACAGACTGTTTACTTTAGTTGAACTGGTTTAATTCATGTACAGACTGTTTACTTTAGTTGAACTGGTTTAATTCATGTACAGACTGTTTACTTTAGTTGAACTGGTTTAATTCATGTACAGACTGTTTTTTTAACATCAAACTCTTCAACCTTCTTGAAAACTTCACCAAAGAAGGATTTCTATTCACTTATTGAAGCTTAAACCTGATGCTAAAGTTCAAGTTTAGCACAAAGCTAAACATCATTAAAACAAAGAAACAAAGCAAGACTAATATTTTTTTTATTAAAACTTGATGTTAACGTTGGTAAGTTAATCAAAATTATTTTCTTTTGGATCTAAATAACGAAACATTTATGCCTGATTCTCATTCTGTTCATATCTTTTCTCTAACTGCCCCAGAATGAGAGTCACAGGTTCATGTGAAGGTAAAGGTGTGTCACTGGTGCTCGACGGTTGTTCATGTGAATAACATTTGATCTCAAGCATCGATGCTCGTTGTTTGATGGTTTAAAGTTTGCATTTATTACTTAGAGTTTTGAGATCTGACTTTAAATGTTTCTGTCACTTCTGGCAGAATTGATCAAAGTTGTCTTTGTTTGGTGGAAAGTGATGTGAGATCATATAAGACGAGAGATAAGGACGTCAGGTGACATCAGGTGACGTCAGATGATGTTACAAGTGTAACTGTTTATAGTAATGTTTTCTTACGAACTGAAGCTTCTACGCAGCAGAAAGAATCTTTGAGTTAACAGGAGATATTATTGCCGAGTGACTCGAGTTGTTAAACATTTCGCTGATCCACACAAATCGTAACTTGTTCAAAGTACAGGTTCCACTTGTGATTTTACTTTAGATATAAATACATTTTCATATCGTCTCAGTTGATATTTGTTTGCGTCTGTTTATAACAAAATAATTTGATGATGATGATTGAATTTTGATGCCAGCCTTTAAACTTGTAGACCTTTTAAAAAGGTGCCACAATATGGGCTGTTGTTCTTCCTTGTGGTTTTTGGAAGTGAAAGTTGATTCTGAATTCAAAGTCATTTTCTTGACGATTTAATTTTGCTTTCAGCTGCAGGAGCGAAGTGTGTTGAATAAAGTTTGAACTGGAGTGAAAAATGAAGGAAGAACAATTCAACCTTCCCTCATGTTTTCATATCGACTAATGTTGGTTAATATCAGAGAAATCTGTTATTTTTAGAGACAAAAATGTTTGTTCATTTTAATGTAGTGACTGGAGCTCAGTTGTCTTCTTCTTAAAAACATCCAAATACCTTATACTCCTCGTCTGTAATGTCCATCTTGGATTTAAGCTCCACGTGAGAAGAATTGATCAGAGAAACTTAAATAAATCTAAATTTTAAAAGCACTAAACTTTCAACTAAGTTGAAAACATGGTCATGATGTGGGACTCACTAGGTCTTGGGGACTCACTAGGTCTTGGGGAGGAAGACTTCAATGTTGACTACATGTACGTCAGGACAGTTGGGTTTTTCATGTTTGTTGCCCTTTAAGTGTGTTTGTAGTGGAAGTCCTTAGTCTGACATCTTAGGTAGAACTTTATTGATCTTGAAGTTGTCTTCCTCGTTCAAACATATTGCAAGTGTCGGTGCTAGATGTTTGTTTCTAGACCTGCAGCATTGGTGTAAAATACAAACTTGTTTAAGTTTCTTCTGATCAATTCTTGTGGAGCTTTAATAGCAGACGTTACAGACGAGCTTTCTGTTGGTGTTTGGATGTTTTTATGGCAAGATTGAAACGTAATGAAGACATTTAATAACTACTGGCCAATGATTCGGAACAATAGTTATTAATTTAAGGCCAATACAAGCGATGATGACATCAGCACTGATGACGTTCTTGACAAACATGTAGAGACGGATTAGATTCTTGGAGCTGAGAAGAATGTTTAGTTGTGCAGCTGTTTGTCATCAGAGGAAAGAAAGATACGATTTCACTCAAAATACTTCGTTCAACTGTCATTTGTGCCTTTTCTCTCATTACATTTGTGATCTAAACATCTGTCTCTTTTCAAAGTGACCTGATGGTCCATTATTGAGCTTCTTCATTTGCTCAGTATTGGCTGTATTTACAGAAAGGATCTTGAACTTTACTCAACTATTACAAAAGTGTGCTTTCAAAGTGATCTCCTGGAGCCTCAGTTTGAAGCTTCTACTCGTATATAGAAACCTCACTTTGGCAAGAATCTGTCATTATTATACTGATCACGATACACTGATGAGACCACTGTCAGAACATTTACATATTGTTTATTTTAAAGAATTGAATTGTACAAAACCATCAAAGCATAGTAAACATTCAATGCTATAACATGCTGAACATATATTGACTTGAGCTGGTCTTCATCAGATCACATGACTCTTGTAGATTTAACAGCTGCTGGACTCTGGTATATTCTTTCATTTTCACTCATTAATGCCATTTCACCGTTTTTTTGTGGTTACTTTGGCAGACAAATTAATAAACTCTGTAAATGGGGTTAATTGTAAAATCAAAAAATCAAATGATTGCCTTTAAACACACACTAATAAAATATAAAACATAAAAAAAAAGTTTTTTTTCAATATCGACACAGTATCGGGAGAAAAGAAATATTGCGATATATTATTATTGTTGTTTTTTACACCCCGGGTGTCAAGGGTCTAACTTGTAAAAAATCTCCTTTTGACTTTTCTTTGGGTTCAAAACACACAAGTCAGTCATTTCTCAAGAGATTTTAGAGTTTGATGGTTTGAAAGAAGAATTGAACAAACACAGGCTTTCATTCTGTTCGATCTCTTCAAAGACGTCTCTGTTGAAAGATTGTTAGTATTCAGGGTGACGTGTCGTTGAATCACTCGCTGCTCCTCAAACATTATTTCACAAAAACATGTTTCCTGGCATTTAGTTTTTTCTCCTCTGGATTTGTTTCTCTATGTTTGTCACAAATAAACATACTTTGATTTATTCTGTATTTAAACTGTACTGGAGACCAAAGACTCATTTTGTGGACGACTCTAGATCCTGCAGGAGTGAAGTCCAGAGTTAAGTGTTATTTCAACGATACAACATTTAATCATTGCATGCATTTGCATCTATTAATGAAACTATATCATAGTAGTAATGAATCATGCTTTCAGTCCTTTATCTTTTAAGTCACTAAATAACATTTTATTGAAGTGCGTGTGTGTGTGCGCGTGTGTGTGTGTGCGCAGAATAAGAAGAAACTCTGAATCTTCAAAACAAAAGCTTTGTGTATTTTGAGTCAACACTCGTGTTATTGATAAACCTGTCAGTCTGAGTCTCATCTGGAAATACTTTAGATTCGAGTGAGAAAATATGAATCGTCACAAACCTGTGTCTCTGAAGTAAAAGAGGAAACACTTCGAACCAACAAACTGGAATTTCAGTTCAACTTGTGTAAGTAAGTAATATTTATTGATATAGCGCTTTTCCAGACCAGGGTCACAAAGCGCTTAAACAATCAAAACAATACTCAAAAAAGTACATACTTTAAAGATCAAGATAATACTGAGAACAACACAGGAGTTCGAGAAATTCAAGGAAAAGCCTGAACAAATAGAAACGTCTTAAGGTGTTTCTTGAAGGAGTCAGTAGATCATCAAACACAGATGTTTCTTGAAGGAGTCAGTAGATCATCAAACACAGATGTTTCTTGAAGGAGTCAGTAGATCATCAAACACAGATGTTTCTTGAAAGAGTCAGTAGATCATCAAACACAGATGTTTCTTAAAGGAGTCAGTAGACTCCATCAAGCGCAAAGAGAGAGAAGATGGTTCCAAAGCTTAGGAGCAACAGCCTGAAAAGATTTCTCTCCTCTGGTCCTGAACCGTGTGCGAGGAACCATCAGTAGATTCTGATCCACAGACCTCAGAGCCCGAGCTGGGGTGTAAGGCTGGGCCAGATCACTGATATAAGGAGGAGTCTGACCATGAATAGCTCTGAAAGTAAGAACCAGAATTTTAAAGTTGATCCTGAAAGAAACTGGAAGCCAGGGAAGAGTTTGAAGGATCGGAGAAATGTGAGTTCTTCTACTTGAGCGGGTCAGAATTCTCGCTGCAGAGTTCTGAATCAACTGCAGACGAGACAGATCCTTCTTGTTAAGACATGAAAACAAACTGTTGCAATAGTCCAGACGAGAAGAAACAAACTCATGGATAATGAGGAGGAAGGAAGGACGTCATCTGAGCAAGAGGAGGGTTTCATCTTGTTCACTAGTGCCGAAATATCACCCAAAGATACAGCAGTGAAGGAAGACCAAGAGGAGGAGAGGGGCTCAGACACGTTAAAGTGACGACGCAACTTGTGTCACGTTAAAGTGACGACACAACAGTACAGCAACGCTCACTACAGGCGTTTGTTTATAATACTTTACATTAGTTGATGGTAAACTTTATATACAGTTATGCAAAGTTAAATTAGGAGATTCTTTGTGTTGTTGAACTCATGTTATTTGAAATGTATGTATGTATGTGTGTATATACATATATATATACATATATATTTCGAGTATGAGTCGGATCAAACTGAGCAGAAACAAGGGAGAATGTAGCCAAAAAAGATTTTAAAGGAATATGTTCAAATGTGTGTTATTTTGAAGGTTACTCATCACCACTGTTTAAATGTATAATAGTTGGAGATTTTGTTATTTAATTCATCAATGTTTGAAGAAGTTTGTTATTATACTTATACTTGGTTTTCTCTAATACAGTTGTGCTCTTTCAACCATGGTATTGAGAAGTATCTGAAATGTTGGTATCATGACGACCTAATGTAAGTTAAGTATAAGTTAATGTCAACTGAGCCCTGACTCCAGATAAAGACTCAGAACTCTGAGTCATAAACAATTCAATTTTATTTAAAGTGTCTTATCTTAACAAAGTTATCTCAAGACACTATACAGTTGAAGTAAGACTAGAGTTGATTAAATTAAGACTAGAGTTGATTAAATTAAGACTAGAGTTGATTTAAGGAAAAATAGATCAATTCAACAAAGATATCATCAAGACACAGAATCTTCCTTCAGTTGCTGTTGAAAACTAGATATTGCCGTAATCAGCAAAAACTCCTCGTAGTTCATGTCTTTCCTGCGATGTGTTCATGAATATAAATCAAACTGAACATCAACTGTAGAGAAAAGATAAACTCGAGCTTTAAGGAGAACAAAGTTTGGACTAATAAGCTCCGAGTCAACGGAGTTCAAACAGAAGCTCAAACAGAAGCTCAAACAGAAGCTGAAACTGGTCGAACATGGAAACACAAATCTTTCCAAAAGATCTTAGTCTATATTTTGATCATGTCAAACATAATGTCATGTTTTTTCTATTGAAGACAATTGAAATGTACTCTATTGTGTCAGTAACAAGTAAAGTCTTCGATGCTGAAGGGAACAAAGAAACATTAGAAATGAATACTAGTTGTGTGTCAATGTTTAAAGAGTTTAGCTGAAAACAATATAACTTACGTTCATATTTATACTCTTTTCTTCCACTGCAGCTTTAAGACTCTAGTGGTGAAACCACTCCCAGCCGGTCAAAGCGGCAGGCCGTCAACAATGAGTCTGGTTCCGCTCGAGGTTTCTGCTTCTAAAAGGAAGTTTTTCCTCTCCATTGCTCACTGTACAGTGTTTTGTTTCTTGCTCTTTGTTGAATTGCTGGATCTATTTTTCCTTAATCAACTGTAGTCTTATTTCAACTGTATAGTGTCTTGAGATAACTTTGTTATGATAAGACACTTGAAATAAAATTGAATTGAATTGAAACGTTTTTTAAACTTCCTTTGGAAAATCTTCACTTTGTTGTGCAGACGTTCTTCATTATCTTCTTTATCTTCGGACGTTCTTCTTCTTTCTCCGCGACGCTTTCTTTATAGTCGAGGGAAAGTGTGTTAGAATTGAATGTTTAATAAGTTCACCACGAATGCACTGATAGTTCTGAAAACATGTTAGTCTCGTGTTATGATAGTTTCAATAAAACATTAAGAATGCACTGATAGTTCTGAAAACATGTTAGCTCGGTGTATGATAGTTTCAATAAAACATTAAGAATGCACTGATGGTTCTGAAAACATGTTAGTCTCGTGTTATGATAGTTTCAATAAAACATTAAGAATGCACTGATGGTTCTGAAAACATGTTAGTCTCGTGTTATGATAGTTTCAATAAAACATTAAGAATGCACTGATGGTTCTGAAAACATGTTAGTCTCGTGTTATGATAGTTTCAATAAAACATTAAGAATGCACTGATAGTTCTGAAAACATGTTAGTCTCGTGTTATGATAGTTTCAATAAAACATTAAGAATGCACTGATAGTTCTGAAAACATGTTAGTCTCGTGTTATGATAGTTTCAATAAAACATTAAGAATGCACTGATAGTTCTGAAAACATGTTAGTCTCGTGTTATGATAGTTTCAATAAAACATTAAGAATGCACTGATAGTTCTGAAAACATGTTAGTCTCGTGTTATGATAGTTTCAATAAAACATTAAGAATGCACTGATAGTTCTGAAAACATGTTAGTCTCGTGTTATGATAGTTTCAATAAAACATTAAGAATGCACTGATAGTTCTGAAAACATGTTAGTCTCGTGTTATGATAGTTTCAATAAAACATTAAGAATGCACTGATAGTTCTGAAAACATGTTAGTCTCGTGTTATGATAGTTTCAATAAAACATTAAGAATGCACTGATAGTTCTGAAAACATGTTAGTCTCGTGTTATGATAGTTTCAATAAAACATTAAGAATGCACTGATAGTTCTGAAAACATGTTAGTCTCGTGTTATGATAGTTTCAATAAAACATTAAGAATGCACTGATAGTTCTGAAAACATGTTAGTCTCGTGTTATGATAGTTTCAATAAAACATTAAGAATGCACTGATAGTTCTGAAAACATGTTAGTCTCGTGTTATGATAGTTTCAATAAAAACGTCACTCGACTCAAACAAAGGCAGGATAAGCGAAGGTCGGACTCACTTCCTGGTCTGAGGAACAATGAAGCCGACATTCTTTTTCAAAAACTGAAAGTGAACTTTGATCTTATATTTGAAGAGCAAAGCAATTGTTGAGTAATTGTTTTTACGTCATTTGATAGTAATGTTTGAATCCAAGTATGATAGTAATGTTTGAATCCAAGTATTCAAGTTGATTCAAATGGTTTGACTGGTGATAAGAACAACATCTTATCTCAGTTTTTATATTTTAACACTTTTCACGTCCACCTCAAGCTTTGCATAAGAACAGAGTTAAGATGAACACGGATTGAAACTTTAAGTAACTAGTATTTATAGATCTTTTCAGGAACAGAAGCACATAAACAATCAAAAAACCCAATAAAATAAATACTTAAAAGGTCAAGGAGGAGGAGTGATGAGGAGGAGGAGTGATGAGGAGTAGTGATGATGATGAGGAGTGATGAGGAGAAGGAGGAGTGATGATGACGAGTGATGAGGAGTAGTGATGATGATGAGGAGGAGGAGGAGTGATGATGATGATGAGGAGGAGGAGTGATTGATGATGAGGAGGAGGAATGATGACGAGGAGTGATGATGAGGAGGAGGAGTGATGATTAGGAGGAGTGATGAGTAGTGATGATGAGGAGTGATGAGGAGGAGGAGTGATGACGAGGAGGAGGAATAAGGAGGAGGAGGATGATGAGGAGGAGGAGGAGTGATGAGTGAGGAGGAGGAGGAGGATGATGATGAGGAAGGAGTGATGATGATGAGATGAGGAGGAAGGAGGAAGGAGAGGGGGATGATGATGAGGAGGAGTGATGAAGGATGATGAGGAGGGAAGGAGAGATGAGGAGGAGTGAGGAGGAGGAGGATGATGATGAGGGAGGAGTGATGAGGGGATGATGATGACGAGGAAGAGTGATGATGAGGAGGAGTGAGGAGGAGTGATGATGAGGAGGAGGAGTGATGATGAGAGAGGGAGGAAGTGATGATGATGAGGAGGATGAGGAGGAGAGATGATGATGAGGAGGAGGAGGAGGAGTGATGATGATGAGTGATGAGGAAGGAGTGATGATGAGAGAGGAGTGATGAAGTGATGATGATGAGGAGTGATGAGAAGGAGGAGGAGGAGGAGGAGTGATGAGGAGTAGTGATGAGAGAGGAGGAGGTGATGATAGAGGAGGAATGATGAGTGATGTGAGGAGGATGAGGAGTGATGAGGAGATGATGAGAGAGGATGATGAGGAGTGAAGGAGATGAGGAGTGATGAGGAGTTGAGTGATGACGAGGAGGAGATGATGAGGAGGTGAGGAGGAGTGATGATGAGGAGGGGATGATGATGAGGAGGAGGAATGGGAGAGGAGGAGTGATGATGAGGAGGAGTGATGAGGAGGAGGAGGAGTGATGAGGAGGAGTGATGATGACGAGTGATGATGATGAGGAGGAGGAGGAGGAGGAGGAGGAGGATGATGATGAGGAGGAATGATGGAGGATGATGAGGAGTGATGATGAGGAGGAGGAGCGATGATGAGGAGGAGTGATGATGAGGAGTGATGATGAGGAGGAGTGAGGAGTGATGAGGAGGAGGAGTGATGATGATGATGAGGAGTGATGAGGAGTGATGATGAGGAGGAGGAGCGATGAGGAGTAGGAGTGATGATGAGGAGGAGGAGTGATGATGAGGAGGAGGAGTGATGATGACGAGGAGGAGTGATGATGAGGAGGAGGAGGATGAGGAGGAGGAGGAGTGATGATGACGAGGAGGAGGGATGAGGAGGAGGAGTGATGATGACGAGGAGGAGTGATGATGAGGAGGAGGGATGAGGAGGAGGAGGGATGAGGAGGAGGAGGAGATGAGGAGGAGGAGGGATGAGGAGGAGGAGTGATGATGATGAGGAGGAGTGATGATGAGGAGGAGGGATGAGGAGGAGGAGGAGGAGTGATGATGAGGAGGAGGGATGAGGAGGAGGAGTGATGATGGAGGAGGAGATGAAGGAGGAGTGATGATGAGGAGGAGGGATGAGGAGGAGGAGTGATGATGACGAGGAGGAGTGATGATGAGGAGTGAGGAGGAGGAGGAGGAGTGAGGAGGAGGAGGAGGAGTGAGGAGGAGGAGGAGTTGCTCAGGTGCAGCCAGAGAGACTTTAACAACAGTTTTATTGATGTTCATTATTGTGACAGAAGGTCTCACTTCTGTCTTCTGTCCACAGGTTGTTCCGAGAGCTTGTTTAAAGAAACAGGAAGTGACGTCATGGCGGCTGGAAAAGGTAAAAACCAGAGTTCTCTGGCGCTGCATAAAGTCATCATGGTGGGCAGCGGCGGAGTCGGGAAGTCGGCGCTGACCCTGCAGTTCATGTACGACGAGGTGAGTCACATGACCTGCTGATGATTGACAGATCAGGACTCGTCGTAAGATAAGGACGCATTGGAACAAAGAATTTTAGAATGTTTGAGAAAAGAACAAGATGATGAAAACAAATCTCTCATATCTCTTGGAAACGACCTTCAGTTCGTGGAGGACTACGAGCCCACCAAGGCCGACAGCTACAGGAAGAAGGTGGTTCTGGACGGAGAAGAGGTTCAGATCGACATCCTGGACACGGCGGGTCAGGAGGACTACGCTGCCATCAGAGACAACTACTTTCGCAGCGGAGAAGGTTTCCTGCTGGTCTTCTCCATCACGGAGCACGAGTCCTTCACTGCGACTGCAGAGTTCAGGTGAGAAACCTTTGGTCCTCAAGACGGTCATGAAGGTCCACGAGTCCATGAGAGACACTTGTTTAGGTTTTCTCTGGAAAAGTTGAGCAAATGACTTTTTAGAGATGATGATCTCTAAAAATGATTTTAAAAAGATTTTAAAGATTTTAAAGAGAGAAAAGGTGGATCTTGTTGTGAAAACACATCACGACGGGTTCGTTCCATTCCTAGAGAGCAGATCCTACGAGTGAAGGCAGAAGAAGACAAGATCCCTCTGCTGCTGGTCGGGAACAAGTCGGACCTGGAGGAGCGCCGGCAGGTGTCCGTGGATGAAGCCCGTGGGAAGGCGGAGGAGTGGGGGGTCCAGTACGTGGAGACTTCTGCCAAGACCAGAGCCAACGTGGACAAGGTCCAGCAAGATGTGGTCAAAACCCTCCTGAAGTCTCTGAACATCAGCCTGACTTCGCTTGTGCTCCTCAGGTGTTCTTCGACCTCATGCGAGACGTACGCGGGAAGAAAATGTCCGAAAACAAAGACAAAAACGGAAAAGGAAAGAACAAGAAGAACAAGAAGAGCTTCAGAGAACGCTGCTGTTTACTTTGAACGTCCTTCAAACTTTTCATTCACATGAATTTTTTTATTAGACTTTAGTATCAGTAGAATCTCAACCACTATTTTTCCATTTTGTACTCGATGAGCTGCAGACGATCATCACGACTCGACCTCAGAACTAACTCTTAACACTAAATCAGCCGAAACTGATCCTAAACTTCTGTCTTTATCTTCAAACTCACCAGGAAAATGCATTTCAAAAGTTTCTGCTTCAAAACATGAATTTTAATTTCCTGACGTGCTTTTGTGACTCGTGAACATTTCAAGGCGTCAGTCGTTCAAGTCGTGCCAAGAAAGAAGAACACATTGCAAAGTAACTCGTTTTCAAGAGTCTGGAGTCAATAAAGAACTATTCAGAACCTTCACTTGATTCAGCAGGTGAAGATAAAAGTTCAGTGAAACTAGAAAGATGTGGATTTTAACACAACGATGTTCTTGTTTTCGTCGTCAAAATTGACTGAAAATGCCAAAATACTTCAATTTAGATCCTTATATCTGTGGGTAATAAAGGCTTACCTTACCTTACTTTACCTTACATCTCTGCTGTTTAAAGACTTCATGACCAACACAAGGCCTTCGCGCGACTGGAGTCAAACTAATTGTGCAACAATTGATACATTTTAAGGATTAAATGCAGGATTTAGATCAAGTAGAAAAGTTTCATCTCAAGATATTGAAAAATATTTTGTCTTCATTGAATAATTGAAAATACTTGTTGACAATCCAGGAAGCCATGTTTTATTTCGTGTGTCAATCATTTACCTCGAACGCTTCTTCGTACGTCACTACATCCAACTTGTTGAAGCTGTCGAGCGTCAGTCGATCACATGATCAGTCGATCACATGATCGAGCGTCAGTCGATCACATGATCAGTCGATCACATGATCGCGCGTCAGTCGATCACATGATCTCGAGCACATGATCAGTCGATCACATGATCAGTCGATCACATGATCGAACGCAAACTGTCAAAGAGAACATTTCATTTCAAGCTAAAGAACGACTGCTTGTGTTCGATCCTTGGATGTGACCCATGTTTCCCACCTTTGGACTGTGATGCTGCCTGTGTGTCTGCAGTGAGTGTTGATAAATAAATGCTTTTTTTTAAATACCGTCCTCACCTGTGACTTAATTCACTATTTTTCACTTTTTAAAATAAAAAAAGAAATAAATACGCTGAGCAGCAAAGCCTTTTCATTGTAATGTTCACTGGCGCCACTCAGTGGCTAAACAGCAGAACTACACTCAGTGAAGGAGACTATGAAAATCATTCTTATGTGATGACGTCACACGCTGAGCGGACAGAACTTCCACTGAAAGATTGAATCTCACTTTGTTAAAAAAAAACACTTTTGAAATATTAATTTAATTTCTATTACTGTTTGATTTCTACATTATTCTTAATTAATTAAACTATTAATAATAAAACAACAATACTTAATAAAATAATAGATGTAATGTAGAAGCTTTAATGTCTGAACTCGACCTAGTTTCACGTGTGGATTTAAAATCGACAGATAAATACGATGATAAAACTTCAAACGATGCTTCAACGATATTGTGTTTGTAAAACACAGCAGAATCTTTAAAGCTCTTCAATCAAACATCAACTGTTTACATCAATCAATGTTTATTTCACTTCAACATACGTCCTTCAGTTTTGCCAAGTATCCCGAGTACATTACTGTTCTGTCGACGATGAGAAACATGGCAGAACTGACCGAAGAGAACAAACTTTGCTGCCATGAAGTGATGGTTCAACATAAAACAAGAAAATACTCCAGAAATGTACTTTCAGCCCCAAAACATTGAAATGTACATTTAATATATAAAAGAACATACGAATAAAACACCCTGTTAGTAGAAGCCTTTTCAAATACATTTTGTGATTTTTCTTTGATATTGAACTGCATGGACATGAATCCACAGAAGTGTTCCTTCAGTTTTAAGACACATTTCATTGTGTTTTCAGATGATTTCCTCTCCAAGCTGCATATTTATGTGACGTCAGCACAACTTGATGCTCAATGTGTGTCGATAAAAATGTGCATAAAGGCCTGATGTGTCAGAGACGGATATGAAACCATCAGCTGTGTCGACACAATGACATGTACAACACAATCACAGAGTGATACACACCCATGTATCATGAAGCTGTAAACAGTACTTCGTGTTCAGGCCACCATCGTACGACATCATCAGGAACAATACCAAACACATTTTCTTTCATTTGAAATTGCTGCAAGTTTTTAAACACGCAAACATTTTTTTTAATAATCACTGACTCACATCTGAACATTACTGGAGCAAAACACGTTACTTCTGAACCATGAAGTAAAACACGTTACTTCTTAACCATGAAGTAAAACACGTTACTTCTTAACCATGAAGTAAAACACGTTACTTCTGAACCATGAAGTAAAACACGTTACTTCTTAACCATGAAGGACGTCTTTCCTCGTCGGTGTGAACGATCATCGTGTTACAAACTGTCTCAAATACTGCCACGAATCACAACTTTGAAAAACCACTTGAATCAGGGGGATTTAGATTGTGTTTTAAAAATCTCTCGACACTCATTCAATTGACTTGTACATCAAAACCCCAAAATGACAAATACCAAACACAAATACACCTTTTTTCTGTGAAGCATCATCTTCTTCAGGGTTAAACACGTGATGTTTCCTCGTCACTGACCCACTCATTTTTCATGGCGCATGGATTTTACACGATTCTGTAGATACAAACAAAGTCCAAAATACCTTTCATCGATGGAAGCCTTCACACACACGTCTGCCATTTCCATTTCCAAATAGTTGTGTGATTCTGTATAAACTGAGCTTGTGAGAGATTTAGCTTAGGTTCAATAGAAAGAGTTTCAGCTGCGCATCGATAAAGTCAAGTGAGACAAATAAGAATAAAGAAAATCAACAAATTTGGGAAAAAATGTGTTTTGGCTTAGTAGCAATGCAGGTTCACATTTTTATAGACACTATTTGTGTCAATACTTCAAAAAATATAAAGTTTTATATAGTTTCTATAAGTGGCGTATATTATCAAAGAAAATTATATTTGGGTTTTTCTCAAGTAGCATTAGCGTAGCATTAGCGTAGCATGCTGCTTTTTCTTATGGCAGTTTGATATTATAGTCATCCAGGTGTTTATCATGCGTTTCATGTTGCTTTCTTAATCTTTCACTATCTACACAGTGAGGTCCAGAAAACCCAAAACCATCAGTAACACAATGTCAATGATTTCTCTTCATCGCCTTCGTCGTCCCTCACGACCAAAGATCAAGACATTCTCCGGTCGCGCGACACTCGGACCAGGAGCCGTAAAGTCTGGAGTCCATCCTTGAGTGAAAGTCTCTCAGCATCCAGGATCCTCAGTCCGTCTCAGAACTGGTACCACTTCTTGTCTTTGCACTTCAACATCAGCTGCAGAGAAGAGAGTCAACACTCCATCATCGCTGATCCAACCCTGGCCTCACCTCATGAGCATGTTTGGAGAAGGTTTCTGCGCTGGTCATCATGAGGGCCGTACGTTCCTCCAGCTCTCCCAGTCGTTGTCCTCTCTCGTCCAGAGCCACGCGAGCTCTGGCCAGATCTCCCACCACACCGCTGGCCGCCACCTTCATCCCCTCCACGCCTCCCTGACCCGGGATGTGTTGGGCCAGACTCCGAGAGGCTTTGCCAGCTGCTGCCTCACCGACTGAGGGCCACATCAGATGAACATGAGTCCACAGATGATAACATGGACCATAAGTAAACATACAAAGCTCCTCTCTGTCGAACGAGTGAGTGTTTCCTCCAAAGAAGCCCTTAAGAAAGCCTCTGTTCTGGGCTTCTGGGGTTTCTATCGGGACAAACATCTCTCCAAGCATATCCTAGAAAGAAAAAATGGATTTCATTTCTGAAGTGTCACTGATTTCGAACTACAGTTGTGACGTATTCTGAGCACAAAAGCTGGTAAAAGGCTGAGGTGTGTCTAGTGGCCAGATGGTGGCAGTATAGCAGCATCATGAAGTAGTTTAACAGTGAAGATGCTGTTCCAGCAGATTAAGAAGACAATTGTGAGGAATATAAATAAACAATGAATGGAATCTGTCACAGCAGACCTGCAGGTTGTCAAACATCTCCTGGCTGTATGTGATTCTCTGGATCTCCGTCGGGGAGCTGAGATAAAGAGCTTGACCCCCATGAGTGAAACAAAAGGTTCTTGCGATGCGCATGTCAGTCAGAGGCAGGTAGTTGACGTCCATCAACGGCCGCAGACTTGGTAAACTGTGGGAGAATGAAAGAGCAGAAATGAATGACAAACGTCATCATTTCCTTTTTGATTGTTCTTGAACATCGATCGCTGCTTCTTTTGGATTCTTCTTAATCTAAAAGTTCTCAAGAAGGTCCTTGGAAATCACAGCTCATCTGTTTAAAATTGTTTCTCCTTCTTTTACCAAGAAGAAACAACATAAATGTTCAATTCTTTGTTTTGTGTCGGATATTGCTTTTACTTAAGGGTAACATGACCCTGGTTGCGGGTCACATGTTCCATCTTTCTATCAGAGCCAGAATTGTTGAACTTCAAATATTGACGTTAGCTCAGAAGACACAGTTGAAAGAAATTAATTTTCATGCTTTGTCTTCGATCTTTGTATTGATTTTTAAATGTTCAATGTTAGGAAATGACTTTGAGGAAAAAGAGGATTATTGAGACACAGCAAACAAAAACTGTATTGACTGTAAAGTAACCTTAACTTCATTCTATTGTTAAGGTATTATTTAATCACAAGGTTTTGAGACGCGTCCGTGAACCTGATCTGCAGGAGGTGGAGCTCGAGTTCAGGTCGTGGTGGTACCTGAGGTACCTGTCCAGGTACCTGAGGGTCATGACGTGTCCGTTGGCGCAGAAGCAGGCGAGACACACACTGTTGTTCACGGACACCACGTCAGCTCGCAGCACGAAGGACGACTCTGTGATGTTGTGGACGAAGAGACAGGACTGTGAGGGCATCAGGAAGACTTTTGCCTGCCTCTCTGAGCAAACCACCACCAGATGTCCTTCTCCACAGGCGTCCTGGAAGGAGGAGACCAGTCTTCTCCGCTGTGGTCGCTCAGGATCCTCTGGAGCGTTGAGGTCCCGCCAGACTTCGTAGGGACTTTGAATGTGTGCGCCCGTGCAGTCCATGAAGCCGAAGCGCAAAACTGAGCCTTTCAACATCAGAAGAGCTCCTGAGAAGAGAGAGAACCCAGTGAAGACATCAACTCTCTTAAGCAATTTAATTTCCCAATGAAGACTCACAGGTTCATGACGACATACATTTGACACGTTTCTCCCATAAATGAAGTCCCAGCTGCACCACACCATCCCTCGCAGATGTCATGATCATCTCACGTCTAGTTTGTTTGTGCCAATGATGTAATATTTGCTTCAAAAATGTTTTACTTTGACTCTCATTTACACGTTACTATGTTATATCTTCATATATGACTCGTTGTTTTCAGCAGCTGTAACTTGTGTTTCCAGTCCAGACATATTTGAAAAACAAGTTCTTGTGTGTTTGTCTGTACAGTTGAGCAGCTATTTAAGAAACAACATTTCATCGTCTTGTGAAGAAGTGACAGTGATTCCAGAGATTTCATTGAAACATGAACAAACCAATGTTTTCATGTTTGGGTTATTGTGCCACATTTGTTGTCGTGTCACTGAACACCAGCACAGTTGTCGACTGGACGAGGGTCAGTAGTTGAACTCTGGACTGTGAGGACAAACATGCCTGAAGGAACCTGACAGGCAACACCAGACGCAAAGAGAAATCCCTTTTATTTGACTCACCGCTGGGACCGACGGTGACTGGATCCTCCATCCTCTCCTGCGGATCCGTAGGAATAGACATTGGCATGAGTGAGATCACGCCGAGGCTGGTGCCCACCCATAAACATGGGGTCGGCTGAGGGTCACTCTTCCGGCCATAGGATTCCCCGAACTCTAGTGTCGTGATCACCTCCTTGGTGTCGCGGTCGATGCTCGAAACACTGGAACTTCGTGAGCGGCTGAAGGAGTTTTCACGACTCTCTGTGGCAGCGTTTGGACAGAAATAATTAGGAGGAGAAACATGTGAAGCGTCAGGGACTGACATTGAAGTATGAAGACATGTAATGGGTTATTTTACTGACTCTATTCTAGCACATGTGAGAACCGTGAACATATAACAAAACCAGGACGAAGGAATAGTAATGAAGCCGATTCAACCCTAATAACAGCGACTGGTCACTGGCAGCACAAGAGACACAAAGGAGCATCAAACCATTTTGAGTGCAAGGAGTTCAAATCAATGACTGAGGAATCGAAGTCGAACTCCAAGAAGGATTTTTGTTTTGAGTTCCTCGTCATTCTCCACTGAAAACACTCTCTGGAATAAAGTCAGCAAAAGACGCCACAGACAGAAAGTTTGGTGAACATCAAGACATACGACGCTTCGTGTCAGAGACGAGCGTCGATGAACTTGTGACAACATATTAAGAACCCAGAGACAAACTTAAACACAGGGAGACTTCAGGGCTACAACTGTGAGACCTCCATGAGAAAACGTCTCTTGCAGCGTTTGTGAATTATTTAGACGTGAAAAGTGAGCAGCGTTCTCGTGCCGATGTTGTTTAAAGTGCATTGATGTGATTAAGAAAAATGCTAATGTACCAACTTTTTAACTTGAGCAATTCTAAGGAATATTTCTAGATGACGACACACACGAGTGCTTCAGACACTAAATGCCACATCATGCCTGTGAGAGATATTTTGCTCGACAAGCACTTCTGGCATGTTTCAGACGAAACAGAAACGAGCGAAACAAACTGACGTACTGAGTGACGGACGGACGTTTATGTATCAGCAGTTGACGGGTCTGCAGCCCAGGTCGCCTTACCTCTGTCGCTCCAGGTGCAGGCAGTGGTGCTGCTGTGCTGCTCATCGTGGGAGTACATAGTGACTCCATGTAACTGCTGAAGCATCGCCCTTCTGGATGCATAACCTGACCACGCCCCATGACATGAACCCACCACAACCCCAGACCCACATGATGCCCCAGACACACACACACACCATGTCAATACAAACCATCCACCAAACAAAAACAGACGAACAGCAGCGACCGAGAAGATGACAGAAAGAGGGAAAGAGAAACAGAGTGAAATAAATGTGGGGTGAGTTTTCCAAATATTTACAGAGAAAGAGACGCTGGTAGTTTTCAACTTCAACAGCTCCTGAAACTCTATTTAACAACATCTGCTCCACCAAACAGCAGCACACATTCATACTGATATCTAGAACCTCAACTCACTCTCGACGGCAAAAACAAATCTTTTTTTCTTCAGCCGTAGAGAAGCAGTTCTCGCTGTGGTTTGGGTTTACACTGTGTCTCAGTGGAACCCTGACATTACGGAGGAACCCCATGAGGATCCCTGACCGGGAACCATGGTGAGAGGAGGCAGAGTCAGGGAAGTGGTGAGGAAAAGAAAAATATAAAGTGACGCACAATCACAACCTGCTCTGAACATCATGCATCGAGAGTCGATTCATTGGTTTCATTGAACAGCCTCTAAATATAGACTTAAGATTGAAGCGTGTCTTAATATCTGACAATCACCAAATCTCTTCCAGAGGATTAACAATTCAATCTACAATATTCTTAGTTTAGATAATTACAATTTAAATCAGTTTATTATTCTACAAAACCAGTCCCTTCAATGAACTCCCAATAATGTAGGAAATGTGCCAGACTGTAAAAAAAATATTTTATAACGACATCACAGCAGTGACGTCTAAATCTACAAAGAATTGAATCTCATTTATCTGCTGGTTTAGTTTGTGTTCATAAATCTGAACCTTCACCAGCTACATCCTGAAGTTCAAATTTGCTCAAATTTTCCAATTGAGTTACTAACCTTTGATTACTATATCACTGACGATGCTCTCCATTCTGTGTTCAATAATAATTAAGCTACTCTGTAAAATGACAACTAGGTCGCAATATAATCCATAATAATGGATCATAATAAAAGCATCGAAAATAAGTCTGTACTAGTTTATTTGAGAAATACTGCCAACCATTTGTATAAAAACCCAACAACTCTAATTTTAAGATTCAAAATCAATATATTTATTTGTTTAGAAACGTTTAGTCAAACCTTTACGAAAATGAATACATTTTCGATATTTCCATTAGTTTCTAATGATTCCCTTGATCGCTCGAGGGACCAATAAAGTTCTATCTTTCTAATATCTTGGCTGTTCAATGTATATCGAGCTCATCTCTCCATCGTTCCTTCACATCGTCCTCACTTTATCAACCTTTCATTCTTGAAGTGATTCTGCTCCGAACAACTGATGAGAACCAAGAGAAGAACTTCAACGACTGTGAGTTTCGAAGCAAGACTCATTCACAAAGTTTCCATCTTTGCTACGACTGAACAGTTTTTCTCGTGTCAATCAGAAGAACACGACACATCAGCAAACAAAGAGATTTAAACCTTAAAACTTCATTCAAGGTCACAGACTTAACTATACAAGGCTTGTTTCGCATTCATTCACATATTTACGTCTAAGAATCAAAGGTTCAAGATCAAGACCTCATGACATTCATTTTTCAATATCCAGACGAAGAAAAGTGTGGAAAAGTAACTTCTTCTTTTTTTAAGTCAGTTCAATTCTTGTTTGTGTCGTAAAAATATTTTGTCAAACTTTAATTGTAAATGATGTCATTTAAGGCTCATATTTAGTCCTTCTTACCTGGACTTGTGCCAAAAAGGATGGACCTGGAGTTTGTCAAAACCTTTGCTTTGACCTAAAGCTTCCAATATTTGGAAACACGTTTATTTTAACCTCTAGAGAATAATCACTTTCATTGATGTGATAAAATATTAGTTCCACATGCTGAAAATCAATATTGTTTGAAAGAAGTAAAAAGAAAAACTCTTCGGGCTCTTGATGGTCAGAACAAGCGTCAGATGCAATGCGTGGAGAAGTTCTTGCAAGTCTGTCTTCAAAGCGTCTGAAGTGATGCTGATGCAAGAATCAATCATTACATGTCGTTATTGATGTCATTAGACTTTTGATGCAAACTATTTCAATAGAAGATGTATTAACATGAACTACTCAAGGTCATCATTTCAACGGAACGAAGAACGTCCACAGATAGTTTTAATTGAAATGATTTATCCTTATATTTGTGGCTGTTATTTAAAATACTTTGATATTTATATCTTTGACACTACAGTTCTAATCCCTGACCTGTGTTGATGCATAAGAGTCTTGCATCAGCATGAGTGTCCAGGTACAGAGTCCTCATGCTCTCTTGATGGAGGGATGTTAGGGGGTTCAGGGAGGCTGGGCGGCCAAGCACACACCTTCAGGGTGGGACACAGGCAAAGAGATCTCCATGCAAGCAGCCGACTGGGCCTTTCGGAACGGTGGTCGGCCGGGGCCTCTGCGAGCGAGCCGGGGCCCCTCAGGACCCGTCGGGTTGCGAGGCTTCCCCGCCGAGCAGGGCTGGGAGGTCGGACTAGTGCAATGTCCATTGACATGATCTGCAACAACGGCAAAGCATTAGCAAAAAACAAAAATAATGTCACATTCTTAGATCCCTCCTGAGAAATATCCATCATGTCCAACTTATAAAACAGAGAAGTAGGAAACAACTTTTGGCAGAATTGCACAATTGGGAAATTCTTCTCTCTGTATTATAGGAAACAACCCTTAAGATGGATATTCTTGTTTTGTTTTGCTATCATGAATGTGCTCTAGAAATGGTTTCAACAGCAGGTAGAGATGGAGTAAAAGAGGTAGAAAGTGCCACGAGAGATGATTGGTCAACAGAAGACAATGAACGCCAGGTTGGTCTCAAAGGTTTGATCACAAATGATGTCAGAAACAACTTTCTCATTTCAGCCACAAAATGCTTTCTCGCTCAATAATCTTTCAAAGCCCTTCAAACAGACTCAACTTAAACATGTAGAAAAGGATTGAAAGTGAAGCAGCAGAGGTTTTGCTATTGGCTTGATTTACAGGCAGATCGACCCACGTGTTTTGAGTAGAAATTGGTGTAAAGAAGCTTAATCTTCAAAACAAATTTGTACATTTTCCGTAGCTTGTCTTCAATGTTGAGTTTTGGGTTTCAAGCCAACATGCATCATAGAATTCAACTTCAACTACATTCAGGCAGATCTTTAGTCCTAACTGGGCATAAAACTACTCACAACTCATCTGACCCTGAATGAGCTTGAATCTGAGGTCAAAGTTCAAACATATATGAGGTGATAAAGTGAAATAAAACTTCACATCTGTACAAAACTAAAGTTGATCTTGATTCATATTTGCTGATGTTCAATGTAAACAGTCTGCAAGTATCAGCAACTTTTTTTTCTGTGAGTTGCAAAAAAAGGTGAAAAGGTTCTGGAAACATGTTGATGTCAGTAATGCATCGTTACCTTACGATAAAAAACAAAATTTCATGTGTGTTCAACTAGAAAACTTATTTTGATAAAATATACATCTGTTTAGAGGAACTCATGTTTCCTGCAGCGGCTCATAACTGTGGACAAGGTTCGGCCAAAGAAGTGCAAGAAGTTTTCAAGTTTTCGTTTATAAAATCTACATTTCTTCAGCCTGGATACAATTTTTAAAAGTGCTTGAGGTGTAAAAGGCGATCAACAGCAGTCCCTTTGTTAATCCTGTGGGGGGCGTAACCAGGACCTTCCTACCGTATTCTGTTCATAACCATCACCCACAGAATGTCAGGGAGCACTCAGGCTCAACATTGGTCACTGCTTTCTGCAGCTGATGTGGTTCTGTTTGCTTCACTCTCCAACAAAACTTGTCACCTCCCAATCTGACTCCATGGTTCTCTGGCTGGAATAGGCCAGGGAAGGTCCTCGGCCTTCTGCAGGGGAACAAGTATCTTGGGGTCTCAAGAGTGAGGGAAGGGGGGACAGATCACAATCCTCTGGTCAAAAGTGTCGGGTTTTGACCAAACAGACGTGTCACTGATAGAATCCTATGTAGATTTGAAAGGTTTAAAGCTCCAGCGGTTGGGATTCTACCTTCAAATGCAATAACTCGATTTTTTTTTTAAAGGTTAATAACAGACAGTAGGAAAATGTGAATGTTGAGGTAAAGAAACAGAAAGAAAGTGCAGAGAAAAGGCTCTGGTTGTGAAAACCTTCGACACGTTTAAGAAAGAGAAAAAAGTAGCTGTAACGTGAGAAGAACCAATAAAAGTCGTGTCGTGGGAATGGTGGTTAAAATGATCCGATCACTGTTAAGCAAAGCTGTTAGTGGAGGAAAGGTTGAATACAATGATTGATTATAGTAGCGTATGAGTCAGAAATCGCCTTTAGAAACACTTGCAAAATGTAGATGCGATGAACACGTCAAAAACACTGAAACACAGTCAAAGTGGGGAAATGCTGACCTTGCAAAACAAGAATGGGAAAGATTTGACTTAAAGGAACGTAGAGGCTTAGAAAAGATGGGAAAAGCTGAGACTAGTTCAAGATAAACAATGAAATGTCTGGCTTTCGCCTACCGTACCAAGATCAGTCTTAAGATCTGTTGGCAGACTTAACTTTCTGCCGGGACCCCTGACTGGAACAAACAGGAGACAAAGAAGGGGTTAAGGAAAATAAGGCGGGTTTATTGTTGGCAAATTAGGGCAAATTAAATGAAACAAAAAATAAATTTCAAAATGATCTTTAACATGCGAGACAATATAATATATAATATGCATGATTTCTAGCCTCAGCAATCTGGGTTATTTTACTATTCAATGTGTGTTTAGTGACAGTTACTTAATGTTCTTTTTTTCAACGTGAACGTGTGTTTCTTGCGGGTCAAGTAACCTGGTTGTCATGGAAACTAGTAAAAGACAGACGTGATGGAACAACATTATTCATCATGAAAAATAAAATAAACACGACTTTAAAATGTACAAATATATGTATATTTTTAACTAGATTCTTTAAAGTAATAACTGTGTTTAAGATGATGGTGAGAGTGTCGAGGAAGCAGCAATTCATCTCAATATTGTGTATAAACATCATGACATGAATATTTGAAGAAATGAATCAATGCTTATGTTAGTCAGTGTAAGAAGATAACAGTTTATATACTCTACCAATTGTATTTGAATGTTTTACAGTGATTTCTTTAAATATATCATTCTTAGGCCACCAAAGCTTTAACTGCCACTATTTGCCTTGAATTCATTGCAAGGCTTCCACTGAACTGACTTTCAATCGTTCAATAGTGCAGATGCTGAGGCTTGAACATGTGACATTGAGGAAAAACAGTAAATGGGTAAAAGTTGTTAAAATGTAAAAAATATTATCCAAGCAAAGTAAACAGAGAAAACATTTTGCAAGCATTTTGCAGGAAGCAGAGAACTGCAGGTCATACTTGAGATGGAAGGAGTTGTTGTTGAGAAACGTCTTTCAAGCGTCATTAGGAGGAAACAGTTGTTTTATCAGCGTTTGATCCTTTATTTGTGTTTCAATGTGTGCTATAGCAGTTGGTGTGTGTTAAATTGTAATACAATCTACACACATGTTGCAATTTCAGCAAAAATATAAAGAAATGTATCTTTGGCGCATACATTGTCATGTACTTGTATTAACACAGCTATTGTAATAATAAATATATAATATACTGCACAGTACAACCATCTGTGAGCTCAGCATTCACAAAACATATAAAACCTTGTGAAGATTTAAACTCATCTACAGGAATCTGAAATTAGACGTGTTGGACAACAACATATGTTTAACTCATGCACAGCTGACGCTGCAGTGCAGCGACCTGGGCTCAGGGGAGGCAGTGCCTCACCTCTCGGGGCGCAATCCATACTCAATATTGATCTTTTCATGATAATAAACATTGTTCCCGTTCTCCGTCAATCCAGCCAATCACAGAAGGCCTGACGACATATGAACCAATCAGAAGCAACATAAGGCGGGTCATAACTCAACACTGACGTCATGATGTCAACAAAACTTCTTCAGTCTCGAGAAAAACTAAAATTCTCGCTAAACTTTACCATAAATTCTAAAAGTCTTCCTTGTGATCCTTTAATATCACGATCTTTAAATCC
>JACEEU010000810.1:62500-97500 GCA_016630915.1 Callionymus lyra
GAGGTTCTATAAACAACTGTTGAGGTTCTATAAACAACTGTTGAGGTTCTATAAACAACTATTTAGGTTCTATAAACAACTGTTTAGGTTCCATAAACAACTGTTGAGGTTCTATAAACAACTGTTGAGGTTCTATAAACAACTATTTAGGTTCTATAAACAACTGTTGAGGTTCTATAAACAACTATTTAGGTTCTATAAACAACTGTTGAGGTTCTATAAACAACTGTTGAGGTTCTATAAACAACTGTTTAGGTTCTATAAACAACTATTTAGGTTCTATAAACAACTGTTTAGGTTCCATAAACAACTGTTGAGGTTCTATAAACAACTGTTGAGGTTCTATAAACAACTGTTGAGGTTCTATAAACAACTATTTAGGTTCTATAAACAACTGTTGAGGTTCTATAAACAACTGTTGAGGTTCTATAAACAACTGTTGAGGTTCTATAAACAACTGTTTAGGTTCTATAAACAACTATTTAGGTTCTATAAACAACTGTTTAGGTTCCATAAACAACTGTTGAGGTTCTATAAACAACTGTTGAGGTTCTATAAACAACTATTTAGGTTCTATAAACAACTGTTGAGGTTCTATAAACAACTGTTGAGGTTCTATAAACAACTATTTAGGTTCTATAAACAACTGTTTAGGTTCTATAAACAACTGTTGAGGTTCTATAAACAACTGTTTAGGTTCTATAAACAACTATTTAGGTTCTATAAACAACTGTTGAGGTTCTATAAACAACTGTTTAGGTTCTATAAACAACTGTTGAGGTTCTATAAACAACTGTTGAGGTTCTATAAACAACTGTTGAGGTTCTATAAACAACTGTTGAGGTTCTATAAACAACTGTTTAGGTTCTATAAACAACTGTTGACCCACTTACTCTGGTAAGACGTGCGGATCCTTTTCTTTGAGTCAGAATAAAAGCTAGTCAGGCCTCGCATGCAAAGTTCTGTTGCGACACCAGGAGCCACAGAGTCACCAGAAGGATCAGTGGTGGAGCAAGAGTTTGAAAAAAGTGAAGAGAAATGTTTTTGTGGAGAGGATGAGATATTGTGAAGGTCAGAGTGTTAAAAGAAAGTGAGGGGGAAGAGAAAGAGAAGAACACATCGGCTTTGAGTAAAAGAAAAAGGGAAACCAAGCAGTTAGATTCTGGGACGTCAAGTTTCAACAACAAATATTATCAGTTGAAGTCATTTGAAAGAAAATTGAGTCAGAAAGACAGTCTCTTTAAAGGCAAAACATTTCAAACTTCAAATAATTTTGAACCATTGAGGAACAAATTTCAAAACTGTTGCAAGACAGTCTGTTTTCATGCTAAAGACAATTGCAGCAGAAGAACCAACGATTGAACTAATATAAGTATTTTAATGAACGTTCTAAATGAAATGATCTTAAATGATCCCATTTCATTTTCTCTGAAAAAATCAAACTTCATCTTCTCATTATGTCTACTGTTGATTCTATTCAGAGTAATCTGTTCTTTTTAAAGTTCTACACAAAAATGTTTGTTCATTTTAATGTAGCAACTGGAGTACTTCACTTGTTATTCTTTAAACTTTAGCCACAAAGAAGCGTAAAATATAAACTTATTTCATTAATTCTGATAAATTCTTCTCATGTGGAGAACTTCAATCCAAGAGGTTACAGACGAGCAGTCCTGAGGTATTTGGATTTTATTTAAGTGTCATTTTGGACGAAGACAACTGAGCTACAGTCGCTACATTAAAATGAACATTTTTGTCTGAAACTCTGAATATAATCAACAATAGTCAACATGAGTGAAGTTTGAATTGAGATCTTCCATGTTCAAGCACTTTAGGAGGCGACGACTCATCGGCACCTCAATACTAGTCTTCGTCTCAAGTGCACTGGGATGTAAGATTCTCTGACGCACCTGCAGCGCGACAGCTATGATGGGGGAGCTACAGCTATGATGGGGGAGCTAGAGCTATGATGGGGAGCTACACTATGGGCCTATGGGGAGCACAGCTATGATGGGGAGCCACAGCTATGATGGGGGAGCTACAGCTTGATGAGGGGGACCACACAGCTATGATGGGGAGCTACAGCCATGATGGGGGAGCCACAGCTATGATGGGGGAGCTACAGCTATGATGGGGGAGCTACAGCTATGATGGGGGAGCTACAGCTATGATGGGGAGCTACAGCTATGATGGGGGAGCTACAGCTATGATGGGGAGCTACAGCTATGATGGGGGAGCTACAGCTATGATGGGGGAGCTACAGCTATGATGATGGGGGAGCTACAGCTATGATGGGGGAGCTACAGCTATGATGGGGGAGCTACAGCTATGATGGGGAGCCACAGCTATGATGGGGAGCCACAGCTATGATGGGGGGAGCTACAGCTATGATGGGGGAGCTACAGCTATGATGGGGGAGCTACAGCTATGATGGGGGAGCCACAGCTATGATGGGGGAGCTACAGCTATGATGGGGGAGCCACAGCTATGATGGGGGAGCTACAGCTATGATGGGGGAGCCACAGCTATGATAGGGGGAGCTACAGCTATGATGGGGGAGCTACAGCTATGATGGGGAGCTACAGCTATGATGGGGGAGCTACAGCTATGATAGGGGAGCTACAGCTATGATAGGGGGAGCTACAGCTATGATGGGGGAGCTACAGCTATGATGGGGGAGCTACAGCTATGATGGGGGGAGCTACAGCTATGATAGGGGAGCTACAGCTATGATGGGGAGCTACAGCTATGATAGGGGAGCTACTACAGCTATGATAGGGGGAGCTACAGCTATGATGGGGGGAGCTACAGCTATGATGGGGGAGCTACAGCTATGATGGGGGAGCTACAGCTATGATAGGGGAGCTACAGCTATGATGGGGGAAGCTACAGCTATGATACGGGGAGCTAAAGCTATGATGAGGGGAGCTACTACAGCTATGATAGGGGGAGCTACAGCTATGATGGGGGGAGCTACAGCTATGATGGGGGGAGCTACAGCTATGATGGGGGAGCTACAGCTATGATAGGGGGAGCTACAGCTACTGTATGATAGGGTGATAGGGGGAGCTACAGGTATGATACGGGGAGCTACAGCTATGATAGGGGGAGCTACAGCTACTGATGAGAGGGAGCTACAGCTACTGTATGATAGGGGGAGCTACAGGTATGATACGGGGAGCTACAGCTATGATATGGGGAGCTACAGCATATGATAGGGGAGCTACAGGTATGATACGGGGAGCTACAGCTATGATAGGGGGAGCTACAGCTATGATAGGGGGAGCTACAGCTACTGTATGATGGGGGAGCTACAGGTATGATGGGGGAGCTACAGCTATGATAGGGGGAGCTACAGGTATGATGGGGGAGCTACAGCTATGATGGGGGAGCTACAGCTATGATAGGGGAGCTACAGCTATGATGGGGGAGCTAGAGCTATGATACGGGGAGCTACAGCCATGATGGGGAGCTACAGCTATGATGGGGAGCTACAGCTATGATAGGGGAGCTACAGCTATGATAGGGGGAGCTACAGCTATGATAGGGGAGCTACAGCTATGATAGGGGGAGCTACAGCTATGATGGGGGAGCTACAGCTATGATGGGGGAGCCACAGCTATGATGGGGAGCTACGCTATGATGGGAGCACAGCTATGAGGGGAGCACGTATGTGCGGGTACACAGCTATGAGGGGGAGCTACAGCTATGATGGGGGAGCTACAGCTATGATGGGGGGAGCTACAGCTATGATGGGGGAGCTACAGCTATGATGGGGGGAGCTACAGCTATGATAGGGGGGAGCTACAGCTATGATGGGGGAGCTACAGCTATGATGGGGGAGCTACAGCTATGATGGGGGAGCTACAGCTATGATAGGGGAGCTACAGCTATGATGGGGGGAGCTACAGCTATGATGGGGGAGCTACTACAGCTATGATAGGGGGAGCTACAGCTATGATGGGGGAGCTACAGCTATGATGGGGGAGCTACAGCTATGATAGGGGGAGCTACAGCTATGATAGGGGAGCTACAGCTATGATGGGGGAGCTACAGCTATGATGGGGGAGCTACAGCTATGATGGGGGAGCTACTACAGCTATGATAGGGGGAGCTACAGCTATGATAGGGAGCCACAGCCATGATGGGGGGAGCTACAGCTATGATGGGGAGCTACAGCTATGATGGGGGAGCTACAGCTATGATAGGGGGAGCTACAGCTATGATAGGGGAGCTACAGCTATGATAGGGGGAGCTACAGCTATGATGGGGAGCTACAGCTATGATGGGGGGGCTACAGCTATGATAGGGGAGCTACAGCTATGATAGGGGAGCACACCCTGGGGAGGGCTACAGCTATGATGGGGGAGCTACAGCCATGATGGGGGAGCTAAAGCTATGATGGGGGAGCTACAGCTATGATAGGGGAGCTACAGCTATGATGGGGGCTACAGCTATGATACGGGGAGCCTAAGCTATGATGGGGAGCTACAGCTATGATGGGGGAGCTACAGCTATGAGAGGAGCTACAGCTATGATGGGGAGCTACAGCTATGATAGGGGGAGCTACTACAGCTATGATAGGGGGAGCTACAGCTATGATGGGTGGAGCTACAGCTATGATGGGGGAGCTACAGCTATGATGGGGGGAGCTACAGCTATGATAGGGGAGCTACAGCTATGATGGGGGAAGCTACAGCTATGATACGGGGAGCTAAAGCTATGATGAGGGGAGCTACTACAGCTATGATAGGGAGCTACAGCTATGATGGGGGAGCTACAGCTATGATGGGGAGCTACAGCTATGATAGGGGAGCTACAGCTATGATAGGGGGAGCTACAGCTACTGTATGATAGGGTGATAGGGGAGCTACAGGTATGATACGGGGAGCTACAGCTATGATAGGGGGAGCTACAGCTACTGTATGATAGGGGGAGCTACAGCTACTGTATGATAGGGGGAGCTACAGGTATGATACGGGGAGCTACAGCTATGATAGGGGGAGCTACAGCTATGATAGGGGAGCTACAGCTATGATAGGGGGAGCTACAGCTATGATGGGGAGCTACAGCTACTGTATGATGGGGAGCTACAATGATGGGGGAGCTACAGCTATGATAGGGGAGCTACAGGTATGATGGGGGAGCTACAGCTATGATGGGGGAGCTACAGCTATGATAGGGGAGCTACAGCTATATGGGGGGGCTACAGCTATGACGGGGAGCTACAGCTATGAAAGGGGAGCTACAGCTATGATTGAGAGCTACAGCTATGATAGGGGGAGCTACAGCTATGATGGGGGAGCTACAGCTATGATAGGGGGAGCTACTACAGCTATGATGGGGGAGCTACAGCTATGATAGGGGGAGCTACAGCTATGATAGGGGAGCTACAGCTATGATGGGGGAGCTACAGCTATGATAGGGGGAGCTACAGCTATGGGAGCTACAGCTATGATAGGGGAGCTACAGCTATGATGGGAGCGCTACAGCTATGATGGGGGAGCTACAGCTATGATGGGGGAGCTACAGCTATGATGGGGGGAGCTACAGCTATGATAGGGGGAGCTACTACAGCTATGATAGGGGGAGCTACAGCTATGTATAGTGGGGGAGCTCAGGTATGATGGGGAGCTACAGCTATGATAGGGGGGAGCTACAGCTATGATGGGGGAGCTACAGCTATGATAGGGGGAGCTACTACAGCTATGATAGGGGGAGCTACAGCTATGATGGGGGGAGCTACAGCTATGATGGGGGAGCTACAGCTATGATAGGGGAGCTACAGCTATGATAGGGGAGCTACAGCTATGATGGGGAGCTACTACAGCGGGAGCTACAGCTATGATGGGGAGCTACAGCTATGATGGGGAGCTACAGCTATGATGGGGGAGCTACAGCTATGATAGGGGGAGCCACAGCTATGATAGGAGCTACAGCTATGATAGGGGGAGCTACAGCTATGATGGGGGAGCTACAGCTATGATGGGGGAGCTACAGCTATGATGGGGAGCTACAGCTATGATGAGGGAGCTACAGCTATATGTGGGGGAGCTACAGCTATGATAGGGGAGCTACTACAGCTATGATAGGGGAGCTACAGCTATGATAGGGGGAGCTACAGCTATGATGGGGAGCTACAGCTATGATGGGGAGCTACAGCTATATGGGGGGCCTACAGCTATGATAGGGGAGCTACAGCTATGATAGGGGAGCTACAGCTATGATGGGGGAGCTACAGCTATGATAGGGGGAGCTACAGCTATGATAGGGAGCTACAGCTATGATAGGGGAGCTACAGCACATATGGGGAGCTACAGCTATGATAGGGAGCTACAGCTATGATAGGGGAGCACAGCTATGAGGGGGAGCTACAGCTATGATGGGGGAGCTACAGCTATGATAGGGGAGCTACAGCTATGATGGGGGAGCTACAGCTATGATGGGGAGCCTACAGCTATGAGGGGGGGCTCGATGATGGGGAGCTACAGCTATGATGGGGGAGCTACAGCTATGATAGGGGGGAGCTACAGCAGCTATGATAGGGGGAGCTACAGCTATGATGGGGGAGCTACAGCTATGATAGGGGGAGCTACAGCTATGATGGGGGAGCTACAGCTATGATAGGGGGAGCTACAGCTATGATGGG
Organism: Callionymus lyra; assembly: GCA_016630915.1. Classification (NCBI taxonomy): domain Eukaryota; kingdom Metazoa; phylum Chordata; class Actinopteri; order Syngnathiformes; family Callionymidae; genus Callionymus; species Callionymus lyra. The sequence continues at coordinate 69,147 of JACEEU010000810.1, forward strand.
GGAGCTACTACAGCTATGATAGGGGGAGCTACAGCTATGATAGGGGGAGCTACAGCTATGATGGGGAGCTACAGCTATGATGGGGGAGCTACAGCTATGATAGGGGAGCTACAGCTATGATGGGGGAGCTACAGCTATGATACGGGGAGCTACAGCTATGATAGGGGGAGCTACAGCTATGATAGGGGCAGCTACAGCTATGATAGGGGAGCTACAGCTATGGGAGCTACAGCTATGATGGGGGAGCTACAGCTATGATAGGGGGAGCTACAGCTATGATGGGGAGCTACAGCTATGATAGGGGGAGCTACAGCTATGATAGGGAGCACAGCTATGATGGGGAGCTACAGCTATGAGGGGAGCTACAGCTATGATAGGGGAGCTACAGCTATGATGGGGAGCACAGCTATGATGGGGGAGCTACAGCTATGATAGGGGGAGCTACAGCTATGATGGGGGAGCTACAGCTATGATAGGGGGAGCTACAGCTATGATAGGGGGAGCTACAGCTATGATGGGGGGAGCTACAGCTATGATGGAGCACCTATGGAGCTACAGCTATGATGGGGGAGCTACAGCTATGATAGGGGGAGCTACAGCTATGATAGGGAGCCACAGCTATGATGGAGGGAGCTACAGCTATGATGGGGGAGCTACAGCTATATGATACACAGCCAGGGAGCTACAGCTATGATAGGGGAGCTACAGCTATGATGGGGAGCTACAGCTAGATATGATGGGGAGCTACAGCTATGATAGGGGGAGCTACAGCTATGATGGGGGAGCTACAGCTATGATGGGGAGCTACAGCTATGATAGGGGAGCCTACAGCTATGGGGGGAGCCACAGCTATGATGGGGAGTACTACAGCTATGATGGGGGAGCTACAGCTATGATGGGGAGCTACAGCTATGATGGGAGGAGCTACAGCTTGGCTACAGCTATGTAGGGGAGCTAGCTACAGCTATGAGAGGGGGAGCCACAGCTATATGGGGAGCTACAGCTATGATGGGGAGACACAGGGGGAGCCTACAGCTATGATAGGGGAGCTACTACAGCTATGATAGGGGAGCCACAGCTATGATGGGGAGCCACAGCTATGATACAGCTATGATAGGGGGAGCTACTACAGCTATGATAGGGGGAGCTACAGCTATGATGGGGGAGCTACAGCTATGATGGGGGAGCTACAGCTATGATGGGGGAGCTACAGCTATGATGGGGGAGCTACAGCTATGATAGGGGAGCTACAGCTATGATGGGGGAGCCACAGCTATGTGGAGCTATGATGGGGGAGCTACAGCTATGATAGGGGAGCTACTACAGCTATGATAGGGGAGCTACAGCTATGATGGGGGAGCTACAGCTATGATGGGGGGCTACAGCCATGATAGGATAGCCACAGCATGAGCTACAGCTATGATAGGGGAGCTACAGCTATGATAGGGGGAGCTACTACAGCTATGATGGAGGGAGCCACAGCTATGATAGGGGAGCTACAGCTATGATAGGGGAGGAGCTACAGCTATGATAGGGGGAGCTACAGCTATGATGGGGAGCTACAGCTATGATAGGGGGAGCTCACAGCTATGATGGGGGAGCCACAGCTATGAAGGGGGAGCTACAGCCATGATGGGGAGCTACAGCTATGATAGGGGGAGCTACAGCTATGATAGGGGGAGCTACAGCTATGATAGGGGGAGCTACAGCTATGATGGGGGAGCTACAGCTATGATAGGGGGAGCTACAGCTATGATGAGGGAGCCAAGGGAGCCACAGCTATGATAGGGGAGCTACAGCTATGATAGGGAGCCAGGAGCTACAGCTATGATAGGGGGAGCTACAGCTATGATAGGGGAGCTACAGCTATGATAGGGGGAGCTACTACAGCTATGATGGGGGAGCTACAGCTATGATGAGGGAGCTACAGCTATGATGATGAGGGAGCCACAGCTATGATGAGATGATAGGGGAGCTACAGCTATGATGAGGGAGCCACAGCCATGATAGGGGAGCTACAGCTATGATGAGGGAGCCACAGCTATGATAGGGGAGCTACAGCCATGATAGGGGAGCTACAGCTATGATGGGGAGCTACTACAGCTATGATAGGGGGAGCTACAGCTATGATGAGGGAGCTACAGCTATGATAGGGGGAGCTACAGCTATGATGAGGGAGCTACAGCTATGATAGGGGGAGCTACAGCTATGATAGGGGAGCTACAGCTATGATGGGGGGAGCTACAGCTATGATAGGGGAGCTACAGCTATGATAGGGGGAGCTACAGCTATGATGGGGGAGCTACTACAGCTATGATAGGGGGAGCTAAAGCTATGATGGGGAGCTGTATATTATACGACATAGATGTCGTTGAACACACAAGCAGTGACTGGTGTGTGTTGTGTGAGCGAGAGGCAGAGAAAGAAGCTTCTCTTTGAAGATTAATAAAGAAGCAAATATATTGAAAAAATGTAAAAACATTTCAACAGTTGCAATGTGTTCAACTTAAGGTGCTACACTTTAATGTTCCCTCTATTACAAAGAAACTGTTTTTCTTAGTTCCATCACTTCAAGTAAAACTGAAGTGTGTATGTGCGTGTGTGTTAAAGTGTGTATGTGCGCGTGTACTAAAGTGTGTATGTGCGTGTGTGTTAAAGTGTGTATGTGCGTGTGTGTTAAAGTGTGTATGTTCGGTGTGTTAAAGTGTGTATGTGTGACTCTTGTATCATCAGTGTGTGTGTGTTGTTGTGATGTGTGACTCTATTGTATCATCAGTGTGTGTGTGTTGTTGTGATGTGTGACTCTATTGTATCATCAGTTTGTGTGTGTTGTTGTGATGTGTGACTCTATTGTATCATCAGTGTGTGTGTGTTGTTGTGATGTGTGACTCTATTGTATCATCAGTGTGTGTGTTGTTGTGATGTGTGACTCTATTGTATCATCAGTGTGTGTGTGTGTTGTTGTGATGTGTGACTCTATTGTATCATCAGTGTGTGTGTTGTTGTGATGTGTGACTCTATTGTATCATCAGTGTGTTTGTTGTGATGTGTGACTCTATTGTATCATCAGTGTGTTTGTTGTGATGTGTGACTCTATTGTATCTTAAACTCCACTGAAAACACTTTCTGGAGATTAAATCTTGTTAACCATTACCACACCCACTCTGCTGGGATTGGTCAAGCATGGAGGTTTTTTATGTGTGTCATCAATTCCGGAAGTCTCCACCTCCAAGGGACGCGTTGTATAAACAAAGCATGATTTCAGCTGGAGAAGTGAAGCCAAGTGTGTTGAATAAAGTTTGAACTGGAGTGAAAAATGAAGGAAGAAAAATTCAACCTTCACTCATGTTCTCATATCGACTAATGTTGGTTAATATCAGAGTAATCTGTTCTTTTTAGAGACAAAAATGTTTGTTCATTTTAATGTAGTGACTGGAGCTCAGTTGTCTTCGTTTTCATCTTCGTCCAAAAAGACTTTTAACAACATCTAGACACCTTCAAACTGCTCGACTGTAACTTCATCTTGGATGAAGCTCCACATGAGAAGAATTGATCAGAGAAACTGAAATGACCTTGGTTTTGAACAACCCAGTGATTTTAATGACTCATAACTTTCATAAGCAACATTTTAATTTGTGTTGAATAAAAGAGAACAGGAAAGAGGAGAAAGAGGAGAGATAAGATTGACAGATAAGGTTCTCGATCCATGAGTCAGATGCACAGACACATGCGTCTTCGAGTGTCTCAACACAAGTCACTACCTGAGGTGGATTGTCTGTTCCTGCGAGGCGAGCGAGTCAGACGCTGGAAAGGATCCGCAGACCCGTACAAATCCATTGTTGACATACACAATAGGATACTTTTCTGAAGGAAGTCCACCACGGCGAGGCCATTACAGTTCCCGAACGCCAGACTGGACAAAGACAAGATCATTGAATCATTGATCAATAAACACAAGATCATTGAATCATTGATCAATAAACACAAGATCATTGAATCATTGATCAATAAACACAAGATAATTGAATCATTGATCAATAAACACAAGGTCATTGAATCATTGATCAATAAACACAAGATCTTTGAATCATTGATCAATAAACACAAGATCATTGAATCATTGATCAATAAACACAAGATCATTGAATCATTGATCAATAAAGACGAGATCATTGAATCATTGATCAATAAACACAAGATCATTGAATCATTGATCAATAAACACAAGATCATTGAATCATTGATCAATAAACACAAGGTCATTGAATCATTGATCAATAAACACAAGATCTTTGAATCATTGATCAATAAAGACAAGATCATTGAATCATTGATCAATAAACACAAGGTCATTGAATCATTGATCAATAAACACAAGATCTTTGAATCATTGATAAATAAAGACGAGATTGTTGAATCATATATTAATCCACACTGATGATGGTGACTTGACTCTCAGTAAATGATTTTTCGATTAAACAAACACATACATGTGATTAAACAAACACATACATGTGATTAAACAAACACATACATGTGATGAAACAAACACATACATGTGATTAAACAAACACATACATGTGATTAAACAAACACATACATGTGATTAAACAAACACATACATGTGATTAAACAAACACATACATGTGATTAAACAAACACATACATGTGATGAAACAAACACATACATGTGATTAAACAAACACATGCATGTGATTAAACAAACACATACATGTGATTAAACAAACACATACATGTGATTAAACAAACACATACATGTGATTAAACAAACACATGCATGTGATTAAACAAACACATACATGTGATTAAACAAACACATACATGTGATTAAACAAACACATACATGTGATTAAACAAACACATACATGTGATTAAACAAACACATACATGTGATTAAACAAACACAAACATGTGATTAAACAAACACATACATGTGATTAAACAAACACATACATGTGATTAAACAAACACAAACATGTGATTAAACAAACACATACATGTGATTAAACAAACACATACATGTGATTAAACAAACACAACATGTGATTAAACAAAAAACAGTGATTAAACAAAACAACATGTGATTAAACAAACACATACATGTGATTAAACAAACACATACATGTGATTAAACAAACACATACATGTGATTAAACAAACACATACATGTGATTAAACAAACACAAACATGTGATTAAACAAACACATACATGTGATTAAACAAACACATACATGTGATTAAACAAACACATACATGTGATTAAACAAACACAAACATGTGATGTTAAGAATAGTTTGATCTTCATCAGCGACTCAAACATCTTCATCATTTCAACTCACAGGCCGAACGCTGAGTTCATGTCTACGCTGGTGATTTGTTGAGGAGATTCTCCGTCCGTCCCCAGAACCTGAACCACCAGCTGTGCCTGGTATCCTGGAGACACTCGACCCACTCGCTCCTTCACCCTGAAGCACAGGAGGAACCAATAAACAAGTTTATTTACGCTGGAATACGCGAGTGTGCAAAAGAAAACACAACATTTGAATTGACTTAGTAACGACATGTTCAAGTGACGACAGAGGAAGATAAATCTACGGTACTTGAGCGACGGGACACAGTCTCTGACGCCCTCAGGTGTTCCCGGACTCTGCAGGTGAGGAGAGTTGGCTCCAGGGTCGGAGAAGCAAGGATTGTTTTCGTTCTCTGAAGGTGTCAGGACGTCTTCGGACTCGCAGGGTAGACGCACCTCCAGTGACTGTGAAAGACAAAAGAAGTCGGTCCTGGTGTCGCTGGTCTGAGCTCAACTCTCAACATGATCTGAGCTCAACACTCACCACGATCTGAGCTCAACACTCAACATGATCTGAGCTCAACACTCACCACGATCTGAGCTCAACACTCAACATGATCTGAGCTCAACAGTCACCATGATCTGAGCTCAACACTCACCACGATCTGAGCTCAACACTCACCACGATCTTAGCTCAACTCTCAACATGATCTGAGCTCAACACTCAACATGATCTGAGCTCAACACTCAACATGATCTGAGCTCACCACGATCTGAGCTCAACACTCACCACGATCTGAGCTCAACACTCAACATGATCTGAGCTCAACACTCAACATGATCTGAGCTCAACACTTACCACGATCTGAGCTCACCATGATCTGAGCTAAACACTCACCACGATCTGAGCTCAACACTCAACATGATCTGAGCTCAACACTCACCATGATATGAACTCAACACTCACCACGATCTGAGCTCAACACTCACCACGATCTGAGCTCAACACTCAACATGATCTGAGCTCAACACTCACCAATCTGAGTTTTACCTCCACCAATTCCTTCCTACTAATATGATCTGAGCTCAACACTCACCATGATCTGAGCTCAACACTCACCACAATCTGAGCTCAACACTCAACATGATCTGAGCTCAACACTCAACATGATCTGAGCTCAACACTCACCACGATCTCAGCTCAACACTCAACATGATCTGAGCTCAACACTCACCACGATCTGAGCTCAACACTCACCACGATCTGAGCTCAACACTCAACATGATCTGAGCTCAACACTCAACATGATCTGAGCTCAACACTCACCACGATCTGAGCTCAACACTCAACATGATCTGAGCTCAACACTCACCACGATCTGAGCTCAACACTCACCACGATCTGAGCTCAACACTCACCACGATCTGAGCTCAACACTCACCACGATCTGAGCGCTCAACACTAAACGATCTGAGCTCAGCAGTCCCCCCTTTTTTTTTTTTGCTGAAGCGATACAAGATGACGTGAGCCGTGATCCCGACCACACAGAAGACTCGACTCTGAGGACACCATCTGACCATCTGAACCGCAAAAGGATCTTCATCCACTAGATCCACGGAGCGGCCGTCGCACTGCTTGAGCTTCTCGAACACCTTCGATGTCTTGATCTTGTACAACATCTGGAGAGTGACTGTTGGAGATAAAGACGAGAAACTTCAAATCATGCAAATAAATATAAAATGAAACTATTAATGTAGGATCAAAGTAACAAAGACTTACTTGCAGACGCGTCCCAGAACTTTATTGATCCGTCAGCATGTCTGCAAATACAAAAACAAAATACTTTTGATTCGTTTTAAGGAAAATATATTTGAAATATCTCTCGGAAAAATAATTGAAATGAAAACTAATTGTTGAAGAATGACCTTGAATGACCAACATGTCACAATCTCAGTTAAGAGTTGACATCACTGCATCCATCCACCCATCCATCCATCCATCCATTACTGCATCCATCCATCCATCTATCACTCCATCCATCCATTACTCCATTACTCCATCCATCCATCCATCCATCCATCCATCATCCATCCATCCATCGACCATCCATCCATCATCCATCCATCCATCGACCATCCATCCATCCATCCATCCATCCATCCATCCATCCATCCATTTGTGTGGCGTCTTAGTCTAAACATTTAAAGACGCATGAATTGGCTTATCTTCGATAAGATTAACTTTATTAGACTTTATTAGACTTTATTAGACTTTATTAGACTTCATTAATCCGTCTGAACAGCTCCTCAAAGAAATTAGATTTCCTCAGATGTAACGTACCCGGTGACAATAATCTCAGGGTAGGTGTTTGAGCCCAAAGTCCACATGCCTCCAGTCACAGGCCACTCCTGTGAGAATCACAAACACACAAATTGAGTTCAAGTGATCACACATCAACACATGTCAAACCTGCCTTTTGACTGTAGCCAGTTTTCTTGTGTTTGGCTCCAGTGGAGTAGAGCAGAGGGATGATGTCTGGAGGACAGTCAGCGAAGTATGCCGTGCAGGTGACTGGAGACTCGTGGATGTCCATGGGATACGGGTTTTCAAACACAGGGAAACTGAGGATGAATCAGAATTCTTGAGTGAAGTTATAGTTCATTTAAAACATGAACATCATTTGTGTTGAACACGTGTGAAGCACACACTGATCTCCATCAAACACCTACTTGCTCTGAGTCAGATCCACGACGATCAGATCCTTCTCCAGAAGAACCACAACCGCGTACGGATCCTGGACTTCTACAGAACACAAGGATCAGAAGTCAATGATTTCTGTTATAAACTCGTGTCCGTGAAGCCAAACTAAGAAAGTGAAATAAATATAAAAATGAAATAAAAATGCAAATACAAAAAGTTTTATTAAAAATAAAGTTTAAATTATTTTCTCATTATTTCATGTTATATTCATTTGGTTCAAATATCCATAGTATAAAATATTATTATAAACTTTCAATTTGATAATAAGGCAGTTTTAAAATATTAAAACTTATACAATTATAATTCAATATTATTATAATTATAATGATTATTTTTGGAAAACAAGAAACACTGTATACAATATATACACAATAACTAATGTATTCAACATGAATGACATAGTGTTGTGTAGATCCATGAACTATGTTATATATCTTCATATTTCTTCTCTGTGTGTAAATTTCAACATTTAAAAAGTTCAAAATGATGTGTGATGGATGTGTGTTGGATGTGTGTTGGATGTGTGATGGATGTGTGATGGATGTGTGATGGATGTGTGATGGATGTGTGATGGATGTGTGATGGATGTGTGTTGGATGTGTGTTGGATGTGTTGGATGTGTTGGATGTGTGATGGATGTGTGATGGATGTGTGATGGATGTGTGTTGGATGTGTGATGGATGTGTGATGGATGTGTGATGGATGTGTGTTGGATGTGTGATGGATGTGTGTTGGATGTGTGTTGGATGTGTGATGGATGTGTGATGGATGTGTGATGGATGTGTGATGGATGTGTGTTGGATGTGTGATGGATGTGTTGGATGTGTTGGATGTGTGATGGATGTGTGTTGGATGTCTGATGGATGTGTGTTGGATGTGTGATGGATGTGTGATGCGGATGTGTGTTGATGTGTGTTGGATGTGATGGATGATGATGATGTGATGTGTGATGGATGTGTGATGGATGTGTTGGATGTGTGATGGATGTGTGATGGATGTGTGATGGATGTGTGATCGTTGTGTGTTGGATGTGTGTTGGATGTGTGTTGGATGTGTTGGATGTGACTCACCGTTGTTGTACGGCGTCTCACAAACAACCATGAACTCAACGATAGGAAAGTCCATCTCCAGCACTGCGACTGCTTTGCCGTGCATGATGGTTAATGTCGGTCGTCTTCCCGCCTTGTCGTACGACAGACCGCCGGAGAAAATCACGAAAGGCTCGCTTGAACGGAGTAAAAGCCAAATATCCGATGTTTGAAACATCAAAAAGTCTTTTGTCCAAAACATCTGTTGAGCTGAGATTCTGAAGGTCAAACCTGCTCCTGGTGGTCTTGTATTCCACCTTCAGGATCGGCTTACACGACTCCTTCCTCCCGTCTTTCTGGATTTTCCCTGAGTTTCAAATTTACAAATGTGCGTCAAGTGGGTTTTAATACAGAGTCTGGATCGTCCTTCGTTGACCTTTGACTTGAACGACTTCTTACGTCTCCTTGAACTGATTTATTGTTTTGTTCACAACTGTGTCCTGAGAATCTATCAAAGTGTTTGTTCATGTGTTTATAAATCTTGCTTAGAGGTACAAATATTTGATTGTGAAATAAATAGCATTTTGTCTTCACATTACTCAAAATGAAACATGTGTCAATCATTTCATTTGTCAGCTCTGAAGAATGGCAGTAGAAAGTGAAACACTAACGTCTTCATCAAACCTTCTGGACTCACCGTGAGGAACCGTGAGCTGGAAAGGCTTCAAGGTGTTTCTGAGGCTCCAGAGAGTCAGGCTTCCGTCAGAGTGGCTGCACATGAACTGCTTCCCTTCGTGATGCCAGCTCACCGAGTGGATGGCCTGAGAGCCATGACAGGAAGCATGACGTCATCTTTCAAAGATGTGATGGAACATCTGATCAACTATTTCAAGTCTAATGTTTAACATGTTTCTTAATTCAAGCAACGATGTTTGAATGATAATGTTTGAATATTTCCACGTCTTTTCTTACCTTCAAGATGAAAACACCAGTAAACGTCTAACTTAGAATGAAATGAGTCGATGTTACCAACAAGACTTTTCCTACAAAAACACAAACAAAAACACAACCTTCCCATGGATGAGAAATACTTGAGTAAGAACAAGATCAACTTTTAAATACTTTTTACTGTTTTACACTCAACTTATGATCCAGACACAAGTTTCAATGCTACTCAAGTTTGGAATAAACTGCTTCATTAGTGAATCATTCCAGATGGATTTAATGATGTAGTTACAGGGATATTACAACTTCATGACACATTCTTTGTTATTATAATCATGTTTCGTATTTAAGGTTCATGACCTCAGGTGAAGGTCATGACCTCAGGTGAAGTTCATGACCTCAGGTGAAGGTCATGACCTCAGGTGAAGGTCATGACCTCAGGTGAAGTTCATGACCTCAGGTGAAGTTCATGACCTCATAAGGTCATGACCTCAGTGTATACCTCAGTAAGTCATGACTTCAGGTGAAGTTCATGACCTCAGGTGAATTCATACCTCATAAGGTATACTCATAAGGTCATGACTTATGAAGTTCATGACCTCAGGTGAAGTTCATGACCTCATGAGGTTCATACCTCAGTGAAGTTCATGACCTCAGGTGAAGTTCATGACCTCAGGTGAAGGTCATGACCTCAGGTGAAGTTCATGACTTCAGGTGAAGTTCATGACCTCAGGTGAAGTTCATGACCTCAGGTGAGGTTCATGACCTCAGGTGAAGTTCATGACCTCAGGTGAAGTTCATGACCTCAGGTGAAGTTCATGACCTCAGGTGAAGTTCATGAGCTCAGGTGAAGTTCATGACCTAAGGTGAGGTTCATGACCTCAGGTGAGGTTCATGACCTCAGGTCTCGACAAGACACTTCAGTGTCTGTGATTCTGCTGCAATTATTTCCATGAACCTGATGATCGTAGACAGGAAGTGAACATTTCCATCAATCGTACCAGGAAAGATGTTCAGACCAGCGTTGGATCAAGTTCAGCTCATTCCATGACTTCACATCTTCTTAAGCGTAAAAACAAACGACCTCGTTGAACATCAGAGACAAAGTCTCCTCAGACTCGTGAGGTGCAGCTCCATAAGTCCTGCGAGGTTCAGATTATTACCTGAACTTTCCCACAATGCAACACACTGACCTTCACACACAGTGTTGATCAGCAGCTTGTGAACATTCTTCAAATACTATGAACGGAGAAAAGCAATAAAAGACACAAAAGTCTTTTGTTTGATGAGATCAGTCGTCGCATCATCTAAAGAAAACTCTCAGGTGTGTAAGAATCTCAGGTGTGTAAGAATCTCAGGTGTGTAAGAATCTCAGGTGTGTAAGAATCTCAGGTGTGTAAGAATCTCAGGTGTGTAAGAATCTCAGGTGTGTAAGAATCACAGGTGTGTAAGAATCTCAGGTGTGTAAGAATCTCAGGTGTGTAAGAATCACAGGTGTGTAAGAATCACAGGTGTGTAAGAATCTCAGGTGTGTAAGAATCACAGGTGTGTAAGAATCAGGTCTCAGGTGTGTAAGAATCTCAGGTGTGTAAGAACTCACAGGTGTGTAAGAATCTCAGGTGTGTAAGAATCTCAGGTGTGTAAGAATCACAGGTGTGTAAGAATCACAGGTGTGTAAGAATCTCAGGTGTGTAAGAATCACATGTGTGTAAGAATCACAGGTGTGTAAGAATCTCAGGTGTGTAAGAATCTCAGGTGTGTAAGAATCTCAGGTGTGTAAGAATCACATGTGTGTAAGAATCACATGTGTGTAAGAATCACAGGTGTGTAAGAATCACAGGTGTGTAAGAATCTCAGGTGTGTAAGAATCACACGTGTGTAAGAATCACAGGTGTGTAAGAATCACAGCTGTGTAAGAATTACAAGTGTGTAAGAATTTATCTTTCAAATCATTTAGAACCCAGCTCAGTGTCATATCCTTCAAAAGATGAATGCACCAGATGGTAACTTAGAACATTATAAACATTAAGTACAAATACCAAAACAAAATGGATAGTTTCTTATTTCTGAAAAACCAAATCATACTGACAATGTTGCAGAAACAATGTACGGCAGTTCTGGACCTCGTCTGATATTTTGGTGACAGATATCAATTATTTTATCTAAATTACTTTTGCGATTGTCCCAAAAGTTTCTGAACAAATATTTGTATAATGTTGACAAAGAGTAACATTTTAAGAAGCGGCAACTTGTTGTGCATTTATATCTTTTTCTGATATTGACTTCGTTCTATGGACTCAACAAAGATGAAGACAGTTTACATAATTCATCACATACAGATAAAAACACAATAATATAGAAAAACACAGTATTATCTCACAATAATGTCATCACTCTCACCATGACACACTGTCCTCCAGTCACTCTCTCACCATCATCCTCACCACTGCTCACCATCCCTCGGTCACCAGTCACTCTCTCACCATCACACACTATCACTCCAGTCACTCTCTCACCATCACACACTATCACTCCAGTCACTCTCTCACCATCACACACTATCACTCCAGTCACTCTCTCACCATCACACACTATCACTCCAGTCACTCTCTCACCATCACACACTATCACTCCAGTCACTCTCTCACCATCACACACTATCACTCCAGTCACTCTCTCACCATCACACACTATCACTCCAGTCACTCTCTCACCATCACACACTCCAGTCACTCTCACCCAGTCACTCATCATCACTCTCTCATCACACACTGTCTCCAGTCACTCTCTCACCATCACACACTATCACTCCAGTCACTCTCTCACCATCACACACTATCACTCCAGTCACTCTCTCACCATCACACACTATCACTCCAGTCACTCTCTCACCATCACACACTATCACTCCAGTCACTTCTCACCATCACACACTATCACTCCAGTCACTCTCTCACCATCACACACTATCACTCCAGTCACTCTCTCACCATCACACACTATCACTCCAGTCACTCTCTCACCATCACACACTGTCACTCCAGTCACTCTCTCACCATCACACACTGTCACTCCAGTCACTCTCTCACCATCACACACTATCACTCCAGTCACTCTCTCACCATCACACACTATCACTCCAGTCACTCTCTCACCATCACACACTATCACTCCAGTCACTCTCTCACCATCCACACTATCACTCCAGTCACTCTCTCACCATCACACACTATCACTCCAGTCACTCTCTCACCATCACACACTATCACTCCAGTCACTCTCTCACCATCACACACTGTCACTCCAGTCACTCTCTCACCATCAGTCACTCCAGTCACTCTCTCACCATCACACACTATCACTCCAGTCACTCTCTCACCATCACACACTATCACTCCAGTCACTCTCTCACCATCACACACTATCACTCCAGTCACTCTCTCACCATCACACACTATCACTCCAGTCACTCTCTCACCATCACACACTATCACTCCAGTCACTCTCTCACCATCACACACTGTCACTCCAGTCACTCTCTCACCATCACACACTATCACTCCAGTCACTCTCTCACCATCACACACTATCACTCCAGTCACTCTCTCACCATCACACACTAGTCACTCCAGTCACTCTCTCACCATCACACACTATCACTCCAGTCACTCTCTCACCATCACACACTATCACTCCAGTCACTCTCTCACCATCACACACTATCACTCCAGTCACTCTCTCACCATCCACACTATCACTCCAGTCACTCTCTCACCATCACAACACTATCACTCCAGTCACTCTCTCACCATCACACACTATCACTCCAGTCACTCTCTCACCATCACACACTATCACTCCAGTCACTCTCTCACCATCACACACTATCACTCCAGTCACTCTCCTCACCGTCACTCCAGTCACTCTCTCACCATCACACACTATCACTCCAGTCACTCTCTCACCATCACACACTATCACTCCAGTCACTCTCTCACCATCACACACTATCACTCCAGTCACTCTCTCACCATCACACACTATCACTCCAGTCACTCTCTCACCATCACACACTATCACTCCAGTCACTCTCTCACCATCACACACTATCACTCCAGTCACTCTCTCACCATCACACACTATCACTCCAGTCACTCTCTCACCATCACACACTATCACTCCAGTCACTCTCTCACCATCACACACTATCACTCCAGTCACTCTCTCACCATCACACACTATCACTCAAGTCACTCTCACCATCACACACTATCACTCAGTCACTCTCTCACCATCACACACTATCACTCCAGTCACTCTCTCATCACACACCATCACACACTCACCATCACACAGTCATCTCTCTCACCATCACACACTCATCACTCCAGTCACTCTCTCACCATCACACACTATCACTCCAGTCACTCTCTCACCATCACACACTATCACTCCAGTCACTCTCTCACCATCACCACACTCCCAGTCACTCTCTCACCATCACACACTATCACTCCAGTCAACACTCTCACCATCACACACTATCACTCCAGTCACTCTCTCACCATCACACACTATCACTCCAGTCACTCTCTCACCATCACACACTATCACTCCAGTCACTCTCTCACCATCACACACTATCACTCCAGTCACACTCTCACCATCACACACTATCACTCCAGTCACTCTCTCACCATCACACACTATCACTCCAGTCACTCTCTCACCATCACACACTATCACTCCAGTCACTCTCTCACCATCACACACTATCACTCCAGTCACTCTCTCACCATCACACACTATCACTCCAGTCACTCTCTCAGATCACCTCGAGGACCTGCACTGACTTCCTATCCCACTGCGGATACAATCCATGGTTCTCCTCATAGGTGACGAGGTTCTCCTCAATAACTGAACCCTGGGGACCTTCTCTGCTGCCTCCACACTCTGGAACTCACTCCTTCATTACAAACTCTGACTCACTCCAGACTTTCAAATCAATACATTAATATTCTTCTCTGTCCTTCTGTTTCAAAATCCTTCAAATCTTTGTGTTTCCCAAAATAGCGCAGAAAAAATCTGATGTTTATTATTATTATTATTATTATTATTATTATTATTATTATTGTGTCGATGAAAGTTTCCTGTGGATGTTTTGTCCGTAAGAATGAATGTCAGCAGAACTCAGAACATCGCTTCACGTCAATGTCGCCTCAGATGAAAACATGTCAAAGACTCACCTCATCATAGTAGATCCTGAAGTCGGCCTTCTTGGCCCGGAGGTCCCACTGGACGATGGTCCCGCTCTCGAAGCCGATCAGAAGCTGTGAGAAGAGATTCATCCAGAAGGAGAAATGAAAGAGTTTATGATCTTAAACAAAATAAAACACAGTCGTTCATACAACTCTGTATCTGATGTTTTATCCAAGACACAATGTATTGTCTGGTGAGTTTCAATATTAAAATGATGATTTTGTTTTGAAGAGACATTTATTTGATCCTGAGGCCTGCAGACGTCAGAAGTATCAGAGGTTGGATGGAGAAAGTGCAGAATTCAATTAACTAAATGACTTTTTGACGTTTTGAAGTCAGACTGTAATTATTTCAAACTGACTGAGCCAAGAGTTCAATACGATCTGGGAGTCGTTGCTGCAGAAAAACCGTTTTAGAAGGAGGACAGGAACAAGAGAAGGATGACAGGAAGAAGAGAAGGAGGACAGGATGAAGAGAAGGATGACACACTCCTTCTATTTTGATAATAAATCCCAATAAACTTGGTGCAAAACAATTCAAAAGTCTGCGTCATGAAAGAATCCAAGATGGTGGAACAGCCTCAACGAGTGAGGAGGTTATTGAAGGAAAGTTATGATCCGGAAGAAATATGGAGGATTCAAGGCCACCATGTCGCTTGATTGATTGACGATGTGTAAAGAAACAATCCAGGCATTTATTATTCAAGACCTTGAGTGAGTGATTGCAACTGATCATGAGACAAAAATCCATGTTGTTCTCACGAGTGTGAAAGCGTCGTCTGCTCTTCTAAATGACATCAAGGTAAATCATCTTCAATCCATGGGTGTCTTCAATGATTCTCATGAACCGACTCGAAGAATCTCTTTTGTTGGCAGCACTTGTTCTTACAGACTCATCTTTCTGAGCCATATTTCTTCGTTCAGGATAAACAAGCCGATCGATAAAAGCTGTGATTGTTGTAAAAACCTCTTTTATTTAAAAGTGCCTCACGGATCGTTACGTCTCACAGCCAGAGACGTCTGGAACCTCGCTCTTGTGTTCTTGTCCTCACAGCTTGTCAAGTCTGGTTTCACCCACAGGCGGTGAATCCATGGTACGATCAATACGTCCATCAACGACCTCTGACTGAACCCCCAATGTGACGGCGCTGTCGCCCAGAGCTTCACTCATGTGAGGAGGAACCCAAGAATCTTATCGAGCAACATGTGGACGAGCAGGAATGAAAACTTGAGAAGAGCTTGATGTTCCTACAGACCTTGCCTTCATCTTTGGGGCTGTCGCTCAGATGAACCACAGGTCCTGGGTGGGTTTTAGTGGATCTGAGAAGAGAAACAGGAAGAAAGAAATGTTCAGATAATAACTGACAAAACAGGCAGTTAGCAGTCGTCCTAGCATTACGTTAACAGGTGCTGTTGAAAAACACAAGATCATGGACTTGTTTGTTGCACTTGAAGAATGATGAGGTTTATTGAATGTATTTCAAACACGTTTGTTTGTATTTCTGATCTCGTCGCACAGAAATGTTTGGCAAAAAAGAAAGATCAAACTTTGAATCATTTACTTTATGTGTGAGGATGACATTTGTGAACAGGCAGTAGCCGGGGCATCTTTTAAACTTAAGGTGGGAGTGTTTTATTTGACAGCTGAGCGACGCGTGACGACTGCAGTGAGGATGAAGTGGAGCTTTGAGTGTATTACATCAAAATGAAGTATTGTATGAAAGTATGTAAATACTGTGTTGTCCTTTAATAAACGTGTCGTTTGAACGGCTGTGAAACTGAAACTGCTGGGTTTGCTTTTCTTTATGAAACCATGTTGATCATTATCAGGTAAACATTTCCTTTTCAAAACTGCAACAAATGATTTTCAAACGAATCACATGAAAACTCATGTGTTTATTACTAAATACACTAAAGTCAAAGTCACATTGAAATGTCAAGTCATTTCCCTTTTTTTTTAAACAATAATTTCCTTGTGTGTATTTTTTCATCATCTGTCAAAAAAATGACAATTACATGTTTATTTGCTGCTCATTAGATGTTTGACAGTCGTGTCCTGATGATGATCCTCATCATCTCTACTGGGTTAACCTGGTTAACCTGGTTAACCTGGTTCAACTGATTCAACTCTTCTTTACTTGTTCATGGAAAATATTCAAGAAAAAGTCTAAATATAAAAGCTTTAAAAAGAAAAAAAGCTTCTCAGTTTAGTTCAGTTACGATATTTGGAGGAATTGACTCACAGTTCAATGGCCTTGTTCCACATAATGACGTATCCAGACAAGACGAAGGACTCGATGTTGACGATGTGTGTGTTTCCGCGCTCGGTTCCCACGTACAGCCATTTACTCTGGAAGGGAAGATGACAGAAGGTGATCCTGTGGAGCGAGAGAGAGAAACACAAGTAAAACAGACGATAAAATTTATTTTTCTTTGTAAAACTGAGACACACACACACACACACACACACACACACACACACACACACACACACACACACACACACACACTCAAACACATACGCACACGCACACGCACACACACACACACACTCAAACACATACACACACGCACACGCCACACTGACACTGACACTGACACTACACTGACACACACACGCACACGCATAACACACACACACACACACACACACACACACACACACACACACACACACACTGACACTGACACACATACACACACACACACACACACACACACACACACACACACACACACACTCAAACACATACACACACGCACACGCACACACACACACACTCAAACACATACGCACACGCACACGCACACGCACACGCACACGCTCACACTCACACTCACACTCACACTCACACTCACACTGACACTGACACACATACACACACACACACACACACACACACACACACACACACACACACACACACACACACACACACACACACACACACACACACACACACACACACACACACACACACACACACACACACACACACACACACACACACACACACACACTGATGAAGAACTTATAGGGTTGTTTTTTTTTTCAAACAGTTTCAAAGTTTTTCACTTTTTCTCTCAAAGTTGAGCAACAAAGAGTTTGACTCCTGAAGAGCCGACAGTTGGACGAGAACATCAGGTGTAAACGAGCAGGAGATAGTATTTCTAGACGAGTGTCATCTTTGTCTCTTCCTTCAGCAGCGACGGCTAATAATGGCGAACACCACATGATTGGCAGTTTCTTCTAAATAATTGCCTCAAATGTCTCGAGAGATTGTTCGGTTTCTCTGGGTTTTCTCAGCGGGTGTTAAAGTGATAATTGTCGGTGCTTGAGCCTCAGGAGGTCAAGGGTCGGTGTCTCCGCTGAAGACTCATGAAGACGCTTCGTATCCTCAAGAATCAATGGTAGAGTGACGTAGAACTGAAGCTGTGTTTTCTCTGACATATTGTATTTACAATTATAACTTTATTCCAATGAAGATACAAATCAAATGCTTTATTACACATGAATGTAAACTAATTTTTCAGTTCATGAGAACTTGTCGCTGGAACTCTTAGAAGTCGAACCAACATTAACTCTTTCTATCGCTTTATCTCGCTTTTCAAGGTAAGTTTTTATGAAAAGACTTCACATGTTGGATCAGTGCCAGAAAACTGAAGTACTGTCGAAGTGAAAATCTTCAGTACTAATGGTAGAACTGTGTTTATAGTTGATGGTAGAACTGCATTAAATACACTCCCATGTGAACCTCATTGGTGCTGTGACCTTGACTTCCTTCTCACTGAAACTTCTCTGATTTTGAAGGTCGTTACCACTATTTAGAATGTTTGTTTTTATACTTTTTATTTTCTCTCACATTTTCATGAAAAACTTTTTCATAAAAACTACCTTCTGCTAGTGAACATTTTAACAAAGGGTCACTTTAATCAAATATTTCTGTTTTTCTCACCCTTTCAGGAATTCTGTCAAACATCGATGATCAATATTTGAGGTCATTTCGTGTGTAAATCATATCTTCATATCACATCTTATTCATACCATTTGTCCACATGTTGTTTCCTGACTGTTCTGACCAGAGAGTCGACAGAACATGTCAGACTAGAGAGTCGACAGAACATGTCAGACTAGAGAGTCGACAGAACATGTCAGACTAGAGAGTCGACAGAACATGTCAGACTAGAGAGTCGACAGAACATGTCAGACTAGAGAGTCGACAGAACATGTCAGACTAGAGAGTCGACAGAACATGTCAGACTAGAGAGTCGACAGAACATGTCAGACTAGAGAGTCGACAGAACATGTCAGACTAGAGAGTCGACAGAACATGTCAGACTAGAGAGTCGACAAACATCAAGAACATGTCAGACTAGAGAGTCAATAGAACATGTCAGACTAGAGAGTCGACAGAACATGTCAGACTAGAGAGTCGACAGAACATGTCAGACTAGAGAGTCGACAGAACATGTCAGACTAGAGAGTCGACAGAACATGTCAGACTAGAGAGTCGACAGAACATGTCAGACTAGAGAGTCGACAGAACATGTCAGACTAGAGAGTCGACAGAACATGTCAGACTAGAGAGTCGACAGAACATGTCAGACTAGAGAGTCAATAGAACATGTCAGACTAGAGAGTCGACAGAACATGTCAGACTAGAGAGTCAATAGAACATGTCAGACTAGAGAGTTGACAGAACATGTCAGACTAGAGAGTCAATAGAACATGTCAGACTAGAGAGTTGACAGAACATGTCAGACCAGAGAGTCGACAGAACATGTCAGACTAGAGAGTCAATAGAACATGTCAGACTAGAGAGTTGACAGAACATGTCAGACCAGAGAGTCGACAGAACATGTCAGACTAGAGAGTCGACAGAACATGTCAGTCTAGAGAGTCAATAGAACATGTCAGACTAGAGAGTTGACAGAACATGTCAGACTAGAGAGTTGACAGAACATGTCAGACCAGAGAGTCGACAGAACATGTCAGACTAGAGAGTCGACAGAACATGTCAGTCTAGAGATTCAATAGAACATGTCAGACTAGAGAGTTGACAGAACATGTCAGACTAGAGAGTTGACAGAACATGTCAGACCAGAGAGTCGACAGAACATGTCAGACTAGAGAGTCGACAGAACATGTCAGTCTAGAGAGTCAATAGAACATGTCAGACTAGAGAGTTGACAGAACATGTCAGACTAGAGAGTTGACAGAACATGTCAGACCAGAGAGTCGACAGAACATGTCAGACTAGAGAGTCGATAGAACATGTCAGTCTAGAGAGTCAATAGAACATGTCAGACTAGAGAGTTGACAGAACATGTCAGACCAGAGAGTCGACAGAACATGTCAGACTAGAGAGTCAATAGAACATGTCAGACTAGAGAGTTGACAGAACATGTCAGACTAGAGAGTCAATAGAACATGTCAGACTAGAGAGTTGACAGAACATGTCAGACTAGAGAGTCAATAGAACATGTCAGACCAGAGAGTCGACAGAACATGTCAGACTAGAGAGTCAATAGAACATGTCAGACTAGAGAGTTGACAGAACATGTCAGACCAGAGAGTCGACAGAACATGTCAGACTAGAGAGTCGACAGAACATGTCAGACTAGAGAGTCGACAGAACATGTCAGACTAGAGAGTCGACAGAACATGTCAGACTAGAGAGTCGACAGAACATGTCAGACTAGAGAGTCGACAGAACATGTCAGACTAGAGAGTCAATAGAACATGTCAGACTAGAGAGTCAATAGAACATGTCAGACTAGAGAGTTGACAGAACATGTCAGACCAGAGAGTCGACAGAACATGTCAGACTAGAGAGTCGACAGAACATGTCAGTCTAGAGAGTCAATAGAACATGTCAGACTAGAGAGTCGACAGAACATGTCAGACTAGAGAGTCAATAGAACATGTCAGACTAGAGAGTCAATAGAACATGTCAGTCTAGAGAGTCAATAGAACATGTCAGACCAGAGAGTCAATAGAACATGTCAGACTAGAGAGTCGACAGAACATGTCAGTCTAGAGAGTCGACAGAACATGTCAGACTAGAGAGTCGACAGAACATGTCAGACTAGAGAGTCAATAGAACATGTCAGACTAGAGAGTCAATAGAACATGTCAGTCTAGAGAGTCAATAGAACATGTCAGACTAGAGAGTCAATAGAACATGTCAGACTAGAGAGTCAATAGAACATGTCAGACTAGAGAGTCGACAGAACATGTCACTCTAGAGAGTTGACAGAACATGTCAGACTAGAGAGTCAATAGAACATGTCAGACTAGAGAGTCAATAGAACATGTCAGTCTAGAGAGTCAATAGAACATGTCAGACTAGAGAGTCGACAGAACATGTCACTCTAGAGAGTTGACAGAACATGTCAGACTAGAGAGTCAATAGAACATGTCAGACTAGAGAGTCAATAGAACATGTCAGTCTAGAGAGTCAATAGAACTGTCAGACTAGTCGCAGACTTCCTCTGAGAGTTGAAGAACATGTCAGACTAGAGAGTCAATAGAACATGTCAGTCTAGAGAGTCAATAGAACATGTCAGTCTAGAGAGTCAATAGAACATGTCTTCTTATTTTAATGACCTTCTTCACAACTTCATTCCAGTCCTGACACTGAACTTTGCTCAGCATACAATAAAGACCTTCCTCTTTTGTTCCTGTAGGAATTGGGGCGTCCACAAGACCATGTGACCCTAAAGGTATTTTCTGTCCATACTGAGCTCAGGACACTGAAGTGAACTGGACTCTTGATAAAGACTCATCGTATCATCGATGAAGTTAAAAGGTAGAATACATAGAAACTATGTGAAGGAAGGAAGCAACTCATGGTTGTATCTTAGAATCTTACTTGAAACATACCTTTCTCTGTTGAACTTGAGTGAATGCAAGATGGCCGGCCGCCTCTGACGCAGGTTCCACAGGTGTAGCGAGTCGTCAGCACAGGCCGTGACCAGAGCGCCCTGTGAGGTCAGAAGGTCAAGGTTTCTGTCGTGTTTTCACAAGATAGACTTTCAAACATTTCATTTTTGTTGACAAAATTGTATTTGAATGTTTGGACTATTGCTGACAGTGTTTGTTGACATCACAGACAGTCAAGCTCCCTCAGGAGCCAAGGTCTTGAGCAGATGATGGCGTTGTGACGCAAGAATAGCTTGGAAGGTAAACACGTCATGAACCGGAGATGTTAGAGTTTAATCTATAATTACATCTTTCAATTATTATTGTTGAATGAAATATAAACATAAGCATGACTTCATTATCAAATACTTTTCTGAGGATCAAACACTTCATGTGTAGAAAACAAGAACAATTCTAAACATTCTTAAGTCACTGAATCACCTCAACCTACCACTGTTTTAGCTTTAAAAGCAGTAAAGACATGTTTATTTGATGTTTTAGTCAGAAAAATATAAAAGACATGGTTTGTGTGACACAGAACAAGATCATTTAAAAGTGTTGTTCTAGAGTTTGATCTGGATTTTCTTTCACAAAATACTTTGTCACCAATAGTTCCATCACTGTTGGAAGTATTTACTTGAACTCAACTCAGTCCTTTAACATGAAAGTCTTTTCTGCATTTGTCTGATTGAAAAATGTTTTTTGTTTTTCATAGTCTGGTCGTTTAAATGGTAGAGAATCATAATTGAAGCCTTGAATCCTCGTCTAAGATCCTTCAAATATACTGAATTATTGCTGAACCAGGATCTTATTCCTTCTCAGACTAATCTTTGAGGCGAACCAGCTGCACTTTCTTCACCTCGACTCGCCCTCATTAAAAGTTATAAGAGTTGTTTCGTGGTTTCATGTGGCCTGGAGTGTGTGAATACAAAGATTCAGAACATAAGGAAACATGTTTCAAATACTTGAAACCCACTTGTCACCAACTCTTGAGCAGAACCCATCGAACACCCACATGTAAGACCCTCATCAGTCTCGTGTCATTGATCATTCATGGAGGGAAATAATGGATTCAGAAAAGAAAAAAACAAGCTCATTTATATTTCTATTAGTAGCTCGTTCGACCAGCTTCACTGGAATAAATCTGGATATAAAGGCAGCGGCTGTGAGGCTGATGTAGGAGGAAAATGACTGCAGAGGCTCGAGAGCTTCTTCATGGAGGATGTCAAGAGGCTCTGAACACAACACATTAGCCATTAGAGGACGAGATAAAACCCACTGACGGAATCCCATGAGAGGCCGTTGACATCTGGACACTTGACGTGGGAGACAATAGAAGGTTTGCACGTTTGTTGAACCAACGATCCGTTTGTTTCATGACAGGAAGAACGAGGCTTATGTTTCAACTGCTAACAATCTGCGTCTAAAATCTTTGATTTTCAAGAAGCTGCCAGACTGTCCAGAAGTTTCAGTGAGGTGTTCAGTGAGGTGTTCAGTGAGGTGTTCAGTGAGGTGTTCAGTGAGGTGTTCAGTGAGGTGTTCAGTGAGGTGTTCAGTGAGGTGTTCAGTGAGGTGTTCAGTGAGGTGTTCAGTGAGGTGTTCAGTGAGGTGTTCGTGAGGTGTTCAGTGAGGTGTTCAGTGAGGTGTTCAGTGAGTGGTGTTCAGTGACGTGTTCAGTGAGGTGTTCAGTGAGGTGTTCAGTGAGGTGTTCAGTGACGTGTTCAGTGAGGTGTTCAGTGACGTGTTCAGTGACGTGTTCAGTGAGGTGTTCAGTCACGTGTTCAGTCACGTGTTCAGTCACGTGTTCAGGCCCGTGTTCCGGCCCGGTTTCCGGCCCCTCTTCCCCCCCCTCCCCCCCCCCCTCCGTGTTCAGTCACGTGTTCAGTCACGTGTTCAGTCACGTGTTCAGTCACGTGTTCAGTCACGTGTTCAGTCACGTGTTCAGTGAGTTTAAACTACCATGTTAGCGACAGCATTTACGCCAACCTTCATATTCATCACGAGTTTCTCTTTAAGATGAAAGCGTCGCGTGACAATCAGACAGAACTCGAGGACAATCAGGAATATTTGTTGTATAAACAGTTCCTGACCAATTATTTGGTTCCTCCAACATTTAGGCTGAAAGAAGAGGAAAAATAAGAATTTCTTTAGTGCAAGTCAAAGTAAATAAAACTCAACTATTTTGTATATAAATGGTTTGGTTTTGATTTAAAAGACACGTTCTGACAGTCAAGGTCAGTAAATATGAGTATTTAATAATATGATGTTATATGTAAGTAAAGCACGAAACTATTAAAGATAAATCATCTGAAGGTGTGAGTCGAGCTGACGAACGATCGTTTAAGTTTTCTTGTTGGAGACAAACCTGCACCAGACGAAGATACTACAGTGTTTGACTTGAACAACATTAAGAAACAAAACAATCGTACCTCGTTGATGAGAAACTGCAGCTGAAGAACGGCGGCGCCACCTTCATGTTGGCAGAAACAGTCGACTCCAGGTCGACCCAGTCTGATGACATCATCAAGTCAAGGACACAAACACAAGGTTTTCCTACAACTTACAAATACTGTACCTGAGGAGCAAATAGTTTGTATTGACCTGAGAATGAACTTTGCATGTTGAGTAAATGCAATATTTGATTGATGTATTAAATGTATCTGTTCACCTCGAGGGTCTAAAAGTGTATTATCTTCACTGACAGTTGAAGAGATTCAACATCAACTGAAGACCTGGAAACACATGATTCTGTTGTTTACCTGATGTTCCTCTGCAGCATCAGTGGAGCTCAGTGTGGTTACATAACACGTGTGATCGTTTGAAGGACTGAAGGTCAGCAGCTCCGTCACAAACACACCAGGAAAAACTCTTCAAAACACAGGTTGGTATTTCAGTGCAGCTACACAACTGAGTGTAGTTGACGACAAAGTTTCATCCGATGATTCTTTCTGATCTAATCATGTTTTCACTTTGACGTATTAAATCTGACGAAACATTTGTTGACGTAAAAGTCTCTTCGGTCAAAGATCTGATCCACGAGTCCTAAAAGTCAAAGATAGTGAAGATGTTTGAAGATGTTTGAAGCCAAACAAAAGAGAAAGAATGTGCAGAGATTCAAAATAATTGTGTTCGTCTGTCAAGTCGTCATTTCACCGACATTTTCCTTCACTTCACGCCTGACATGTGAAGCGACGACGACTCAGAGTTTTATGTCAAAGTGAAAACATTTCTCAGTGGATTCGTCTCAAAATAGCAAACCTTGTCTTTTGGTTCTTTCTCTCCACAGAGTTTCTCTCCTGCTCTCTGACCTTGACCTGTGACACTGGATTGATCTTGACCTTCCAGGGGTCATTTCAACCACACACCTGTCGTAACATCATCGTGCGACACTTGAACAACACAACAATAACAACACAATTGCTCTTAAATATAACAAATATATCTCAACAAAGAAATATTCACTGAAGTCACTTCAACTGATTCAGAAAGAAAGTATTTTTAAGTTCAGGAGATCATTGACCACGCCCACTCTGCTGTGATTGGTCAATCATGGAGGTTTGTCACAATGCATCATCAATGGTCTCCAAGGGACTTGATGTATAAACAAAGCTGGGTGTGATTACAGCTGGAGGAGTGAAGCCATTATTACGTCATAATGGACTCT
Organism: Callionymus lyra; assembly: GCA_016630915.1. Classification (NCBI taxonomy): domain Eukaryota; kingdom Metazoa; phylum Chordata; class Actinopteri; order Syngnathiformes; family Callionymidae; genus Callionymus; species Callionymus lyra. The sequence goes on from JACEEU010000810.1 coordinate 95,040, forward strand.
CGTAACCTCTCGTTTGTCCAGATTTCAGAGCAACTTTATAAAGTAATATTTCTCTTCAAAAATATTTCTGTATCTCCTGACGAGTGTCAACGTTTCAACACAATTGTTTTAGAAAAGCAACTAAAAATTCTATAAATCAAAGTATTTATTGATTTGTTTTTGTGAGAAGAAGATTTTAGTGAATGAAACCATTGAATCGTGATCAGAGCCTTCAAGATAAACACAGATCAAGATAAACACAGATCAAGATAAACACAGATCGAGATAAACACAGATCAAGATAAAACAGATCAAGATAAACACAGATCAAGATAAACACAGATCGAGATAAACACAGATCAAGATAAACACAGTCTCAGTAACACAGATCGAGATAAACACAGATCAAGATAAACACAGAACAAGATAAACACAGATCAAGATAAACACAGATCAAGATAAACACAGATCAAGATAAACACAGAACAAGATAAACACAGATCAAGATAAACACAGATCAAGATAAACACAGATCGAGATAAACACAGATCAAGATAAACACAGATCAAGATAAACACAGATCAAGATAAACACAGATCGAGATAAACACAGATCAAGATAAACACAGATCAAGATAAAACAGATCAAGATAAACACAGAACAAGATAAACACAGAACAAGATAAACACAGATCAAGATAAACACAGATCAAGATAAACACAGATCAAGATAAAACAGATCGAGATAAACACAGATCGAGATAAACACAGATCAAGATAAACACAGATCAAGATAAAACAGATCAAGATAAACACAGATCAAGATAAACACAGAACAAGATAAACACAGAACAAGATAAACACAGATCAAGATAAACACAGATCAAGACAAACACAGATCAAGATAAACACAGAAGATAAACACAGAACAAGATAAACACAGATCAAGATAAACACAGACTGAGATAAACACAGAACAAGATAAACACAGAACAAGATGAACACAGATCAAGATAAACACAGATCAAGATAAAACAGATCAAGATAAACACAGATCAAGATAAACACAGATCAAGATAAACACAGATCAAGATAAAACAGATCAAGATAAACACAGATCAAGATAAACACAGATTGAGATAAACACAGATCAAGATAAAACAGATCAAGATAAACACAGATCGAGATAAACACAGATCAAGATAAACACAGATCAAGATAAAACAGATCAAGATAAACACAGATCAAGATAAAACAGATCAAGATAAACACAGATCAAGATAAACACAGATCAAGATAAACACAGATCGACTGCAGCGAGCGAGGAAGAGTTGTTGAGTGAACCGTGTTGACGACAATCGCGACTCAACAGTTTGATGCTGTGAAGGTTCGCTGTGAAGCATCACAACAAACACAGATGCTCGCAGCGAACATGAAGTGTGCACGTACGTGCACGTCTAGAGCTGATTCAAACGCAAACACACATCTAACACTTCAACACAACAACCAAGAAGGAGCAACAAGTCTTTATGAACTTGAAGGTCACACGAGTTTATCTGCAACAAACAATCATCAACTTGTTCAACAAACCCTGTTGTCTTCGTCCATGTGTGTGTCACACGTGCACGACCTCATCTCAACACGTGCACGACCTCATCTCAACACGTGCACGACCTCATCTCAACACGTGCACGACCTCATCTCAACACGTCAACATTGAGCTTCCGTGTGCAGGAGCTTCAGGCATTCTGGAGATCAGGTACATCTCACCACACACACATCAACAAGGAACATAGAAAAGATTCACAAAATCAATCTTACAGCGTGTGTGTGTGTGTGTTTCTTAATGTGTATGTGTATGTGTGTGTGTGATTGTATATGTGTCTATATGTGTGTGTGTGTTTGTATATGTGTGTGTTTGTATATGTGTGTGTGTGTTCATATATGTGTATATGTGTATGTGTGTGTTTGTATATGTGTAACTATTTAACTGCACCTCTTGTTATTTATGTAAATATGATTGTGTATATATTATATAGCGCAGATTTATCTTTTATTCCATTTAGATTTTCTTTCTCGTTTTTATTTCTGGGTGTTTTTATTTCTCTTGCTGCTGTTAAACCGAATTTCCCCTCGCGGGACTAATAAAGGTTTTCTGATTCTGTTTTCTGATGTGTGTGTGTGTTTGTATATGTGTGTGTGTGAGTGTTTGTATAAATATGTATGTGTGTGTGTGTATATGTGTATGTGTGTGTGTGTTTGTATGTATGTGTGTGTATATGTGTATGTGTGTGTTTGGGGCCCCGCTTCTCCCCCGGGGGGGGGGGAGGTCCGGGGGGCCCCCCCCCCCCCCCAAAAAAAAGGGGTTTTTTTTTGGTGCGCACCAGGTATCCACAACCTACTTCAGGCAAAGCACAAGGCCCTTGCAGCTCACCTTTCCAACCCCAAATCCACGTCGCTGAAGGCCCACTTCACCAACATTC
>JACEEU010000810.1:102500-110081 GCA_016630915.1 Callionymus lyra
TAGCTCCACTAACCTCAGGTGTGATCGTAGCTCCACTAACAACAGGTGTGATCGTAGCTCCACTAACAACAGGTGTGATCGTAGCTCGACTAACAACAGGTGTGATCGTAGCTCGACTAACAACAGGTGTGATCGTAGCTCCACTAACAACAGGTGTGATCGTAGCTCCACTAACAACAGGTGTGATCGTAGCTCCACTAACAACAGGTGTGATCGTAGCTCCACTAACAACAGGTGTGATCGTAGCTCCACTAACAACAGGTGTGATCGTAGCTCGACTAACAACAGGTGTGATCGTAGCTCCACTAACAACAGGTGTGATCGTAGCTCCACTAACAACAGGTGTGATCGTAGCTCGACTAACAACAGGTGTGATCGTAGCTCCACTAACAACAGGTGTGATCGTAGCTCCACTAACAACAGGTGTGATCGTAGCTCCACTAACCTCAGGTGTGATCGTAGCTCCACTAACAACAGGTGTGATCGTAGCTCCACTAACAACAGGTGTGATCGTAGCTCCACTAACCACAGGTGTGATCGTAGCTCCACTAACAACAGGTGTGATCGTAGCTCCACTAACAACAGGTGTGATCGTAGCTCCACTAACAACAGGTGTGATCGTAGCTCCACTAACAACAGGTGTGATCGTAGCTCCACTAACAACAGGTGTGATCGTAGCTCGACTAACAACAGGTGTGATCGTAGCTCCACTAACAACAGGTGTGATCGTAGCTCCACTAACAACAGGTGTGATCGTAGCTCCACTAACAACAGGTGTGATCGTAGCTCGACTAACAACAGGTGTGATCGTAGCTCCACTAACAACAGGTGTGACTCGAAGCCCCTAGCCCACTAACCTCAGGGTGTGATCGTAGCTCCACTAACAACAGGTGTGATCGTAGCTCGACTAACAACAGGTGTGATCGTAGCTCAAACGACAGGTGTGACTAGCCCACTAACAACAGGTGTGATCGTAGCCGCTCCACTAACAACAGGTGTGATCGTAGCTCCACTAACAACAGGTGTGATCGTAGCTCCACTAACAACAGGTGTGATCGTAGCTCCACTAACAACAGGTGTGATCGTAGCTCCACTAACCTCAGGTGTGATCGTAGCTCCACTAACAACAGGTGTGATCGTAGCTCCACTAACAACAGGTGTGATCGTAGCTCCACTAACCTCAGGTGTGATCGTAGCTCCACTAACCTCAGGTGTGATCGTAGCTCCACTAACAACAGGTGTGATCGTAGCTCCACTAACAACAGGTGTGATCGTAGCTCCACTAACAACAGGTGTGATCGTAGCTCCACTAACAACAGGTGTGATCGTAGCTCGACTAACAACAGGTGTGATCGTAGCTCCACTAACAACAGGTGTGATCGTAGCTCGACTAACAACAGGTGTGATCGTAGCTCCACTAACAACAGGTGTGATCGTAGCTCGACTAACAACAGGTGTGATCGTAGCTCCACTAACCTCAGGTGTGATCGTAGCTCCACTAACAACAGGTGTGATCGTAGCTCCACTAACAACAGGTGTGATCGTAGCTCCACTAACCTCAGGTGTGATCGTAGCTCGACTAACCTCAGGTGTGATCGTAGCTCCACTAACAACAGGTGTGATCGTAGCTCCACTAACAACAGGTGTGATCGTAGCTCCACTAACAACAGGTGTGATCGTAGCTCCACTAACCACAGGTGTGATCGTAGCTCCACTAACCTCAGGTGTGATCGTAGCTCCACTAACAACAGGTGTGATCGTAGCTCCACTAACAACAGGTGTGATCGTAGCCCGCTCCACTAACAACAGGTGTGATCGTAGCTCCACTAACAACAGGTGTGATCAGTAGCTCAGGTGTGAACTACACAACAGGTGTGATCGTAGCTCCACTAACAACAGGTGTGATCGTAGCTCCACTAACAACAGGTGTGATCGTAGCTCCACTAACAACAGGTGTGATCGTAGCTCCACTAACAACAGGTGTGATCGTAGCTCCACTAACCTCAGGTGTGATCGTAGCTCCACTAACCACAGGTGTGATCGTAGCTCCACTAACAACAGGTGTGATCGTAGCTCCACTAACAACAGGTGTGATCGTAGCTCCACTAACAACAGGTGTGATCGTAGCTCCACTAACCTCAGGTGTGATCGTAGCTCCACTAACCTCAGGTGTGATCGTAGCTCCACTAACAACAGGTGTGATCGTAGCTCCACTAACAACAGGTGTGATCGTAGCTCCACTAACAACAGGTGTGATCGTAGCTCCACTAACAACAGGTGTGATCGTAGCTCTCGACTAACAACAGGTGTGATCGTAGCTCCACTAACAACAGGTGTGATCGTAGCTCGACTAACAACAGGTGTGATCGTAGCTCCACTAACAACAGGTGTGATCGTAGCTCCACTAACAACAGGTGTGATCGTAGCTCGACTAACAACAGGTGTGATCGTCAGCTCCACTAACCTACAGGTGTGATCGTAGCTCCACTAACCTCAGGTGTGATCGTAGCTCCACTAACAACAGGTGTGATCGTAGCTCCACTAACCTCAGGTGTGATCGTAGCTCCACTAACAACAGGTGTGATCGTAGCTCCACTAACCTCAGGTGTGATCGTAGCTCCACTAACAACAGGTGTGATCGTAGCTCCACTAACCTCAGGTGTGATCGTAGCTCCACTAACAACAGGTGTGATCGTAGCTCCACTAACCTCAGGTGTGATCGTAGCTCCACTAACCTCAGGTGTGATCGTAGCTCCACTAACAACAGGTGTGATCGTAGCTCCACTAACAACAGGTGTGATCCTCATCATCGTTGCTCTTCAGATCCTCAAGGAAGCTCCTCATACGTCATGTGCTCCATGAGCATCACACACGCCTCAGATCTGATCACTTCTTCCTAAACCTCCTGCGATTGTTCTGAGTTACTGACGTTACATAAGCTCTTCTCACCTCCTCCCTCACGCGAGTCTCCTCGTGCAACGAATCCATCAAACATCACCATCGACGAGTCTTCAGTGAAACCTGCAGACCTCTCCAGGGTCACCGTGAGTTCAAGGACAGACATTATAATCTTGAGACTATCATGAAGGAAATCAGTTTGAACCCATTTGAATTGTGTTCATTTTATATTTTTAAGATGAGAATATTTTATGACACTTTCTTCTTTCATGAACTAGAAGAGAAGATGATTCTATTCTTCCTCACAGCGTCAGGAGCTTCTGTCCTTCAGGAGGAACTAGAACCTCAACCTTCCTTCAGGATCATAAACACCTGCATGTTGTGGTCGCAGCAGTAGGAGGACTTTATGCTGCTGGCATTTCCCTGATAATTGTCAGAGTCTATTAATAGTTGACCTTTCAGTCCTGGACCTTCTCAGCATCTCCAGCAGCAAGACCTGGATCCACGTGTCACAAAGGTTCAGACTTGAGTGGAAGTCGAAGGAAAACATGGAGATGAGAAGAAACGTGCGTCATAGCAGTACAAATATCATCAGACTCTCGGAATGTTGTCATGATGTTGTTGGTTTAAGAATCAGACGCGACATGAAGGAGGGAAGAAGGTGAAAGAAGGTGAAAGAAGAAGGTGAAAGAAGAAGGTGAAAGAAGAAGGCGAGAGAAGAAGGCGAGAGAAGGTGTTAAAGAAGAAGGTGAAAGAAGAAGGTGAAAGAAGAAGCTGAAAGGAGGTGAAAGAAGAAGGCGAGAGAAGAAGGTGAAAGAAGGTGAAAGAAGAAGGTGAAAGAAGGTGAAAGAAGAAGGTGAAAGAAGAAGGCGAGAGAAGAAGGCGAGAGAAGAAGGTGAAAGAAGGTGTTAAAGAAGAAGGTGAAAGAAGAAGGTGAAAGAAGAAGCTGAAAGGAGGTGAAAAAAGAAGGTGAAAGAAGAAGGCGAGAGAAGAAGGTGAAAGAAGGTGTTAAAGAAGAAGGTGAAAGAAGAAGCTGAAAGGAGGTGAAAGAAGAAGGCGAGAGAAGAAGGTGAAAGAAGGTGAAAGAAGAAGGTGAAAGAAGAAGGTGAGAGAAGAAGGCGAGAGAAGAAGGTGAAAGAAGGTGTTAAAGAAGAAGGTGAAAGAAGAAGCTGAAAGGAGGTGAAAGAAGAAGGCGAGAGAAGAAGGTGAAAGAAGGTGTTAAAGAAGGAGGTGAAAGAAGGAGGTGAAAGAAGAAGGTGAAAGAAGAAGGTGAAAGAAGAAGGCGAGAGAAGAAGGTGAAAGAAGGTGTTAAAGAAGAAGGTGAAAGAAGAAGGTGAAAGAAGAAGGTGAAAGAAAAGGTGGAAGAAGAAGAAGGTGAAGAAGAGAAGGTGAAGAAGAGAAGGTGAGAAGAAGAAGGTGAAGAAGAAAAGGTGAAGAAGAAAGGTGAAGTGAAGAAGAGAAGGTGAAGAAGAAAAGGTGAAGAAGAGAAGGTGAAGAAGAAAAGGTGAAGAAGAGAAGGTGAAGAAGAGAAGGTGAAGAAGAAAAAGGTGAAGAAGAAAAGAAGGTGAAGAAGAGAAGGTGAAGAAGAAAAATGTGAAGAAGAGAAGGTGAAGAAGAAATAGGTGAAGAAGAGAAGGTGAAGAAGAAAATGTGAAGAAGAGAAGGTGAAGAAGAAAAGGTGAATAAGAGAAGTTGAAGAAGAAAAGGTGAAGAAGAGAGAAGGTGAAGAAGAAAAGGTGAAGAAGAGAAGGTGAAGAAGAGAAGGTGAAAGAAGAAGGTGAAGAAGAAAAGGTGAAGAAGAGAAGGTGAAGAAGAGAAGGTGAAGAAGAGAAGGTGAAGAATATAAAGTTGAAAAGAAGGTGAAGAAGAGAAGGTGAAGAAGAAAAGGTGAAGAAGAGAAGGTGAAGAAGAGAAGGTGAAGAAGAAAATGTGAAGAAGAGAAGGTGAAGAAGAAAAGGTGAAGAAGAGAAGGTGAAGAAGAAAAGGTGAAGAAGAAAAGGTGAAGAAGAGAAGGTGAAGAAGAGAGAAGAGAAGGTGAAGAAAAGAAGGTGAAGAAAGAAAAAGGTGAAGAAGAAAAGGTGAAGAAGAGAAGGTGAAGAAGAGAAGGTGAAGAAGAGAAGAGAAGGTGAAGAAGAGAAGGTGAAGAAGAGAGAAGAGAAGGTGAAGAAGAGAAGGTGAAGAAGAGAGAAGAGAAGGTGAAGAAGAGAGAAGAGAAGGTGAAGAAGAGAAGGTGAAGAAGAGAGAAGAGAAGGTGAAGAAAAGAAGGTGAAGAAGAGAAGGTGAAGAAGAAAAGGTGAAGAAGAAAAGGTGGAAGTGAAGAAGAGAAGGTGAAGAAGAAGGGAAGGTGAAGAAGAGAAGGTGAAGAAGAAAAAGGTGAAGAAGAGAAGGTGAAGAAGAGAAGGTGAAGAAGAAAAGGTGAAGAAGAGAAGGTGAAGAAGAGAAGGTAAAGAAGAGAAGGTGAAGAAGAAAAGGTGAAGAAGAGAAGGTGAAGAAGAGAAGGTGAAGAAGAGAAGGTGAAGAAGAGAAGGTGAAGAAGAGAAGGTGAAGAAGAGAAGGTGAAGAAGAAAAGGTGAAGAAGAAGAAAAGGTGAAGAAGAGAAGGTGAAGAAGAGAAGGTGAAGAAGAAAAGGTGAAGAAGAGAAGGTGAAGAAGAGAGAAGAGAAGGTGAAGAAAAGAAGGTGAAGAAGAGAGAAGAGAAGGTGAAGAAAAGAAGGTGAAGAAGAGAGAAGAGAAGGTGAAGAAGAGAAGGTGAAGAAGAGAGTGCAGACGAGGATCAGTCATTGATGTGAGAAAGAAGACATTTTTAAAAGAGTAAAATTAAGTAGATTTTAGAAAATATAGTTCGGTTTTCAACATTAAATTCAAATGAAATATAACGAGTCGCTCAAATGATTCATTTGACTCATTTGACTCATGGCTCATTTGACCTAATAATAATAAACCTTGTCATGTATCCATGGCAACTACACAAGCTTATCATTGGATGTCATGACATTTGAGTAAATCTGGTGAAATATCTTTCATTTGATTGACAGGAAAACATGGAATATAATAATATAAAGTTTCTCATTATGAGCCATTTTTGAAAGAGATCAGTGTGTGTGTCAGTCCAGGAAGTACACAACAGTAACACAACAGTATCACACCAACACAAGCACACAACCCGTCATAATACTGGTTTATGAGTCATGGTTTGTGTGTGTACATTTGTGTATATATATATGTGTGTGTGTACGTGTGTGTGTATATATATGTTTTGTGTGTGTGTGTACATTTGTGTGTATATATATGTGTATGTGTACGTGTGTATATATATATATGTTTTGTTTGTGTGTGTACATTCGTGTGTATATATATGTGTCTGTGTTTGTGTGTACATTTGTGTATATATATACAAGTATGTGTGTGTCCATTTGTGTGTATATATATGTGTGTTCACCCCTTCACCACTTCATCCCTTCACCCCTTCATCCCTTCACCCCATCATCCCTTCACCCCTTCATCCCTTCACCCCTTCATCCCTTCACCCCGTCATCCCTTCACCCCTTCATCCCTTCACCCCTTCATCCCTTCACCCCTTCATCCCTTCACCCCTTCATCCCTTCACCCCATCATCCCCTTCATCCCTTCACCCCTTCATCCCTTCATCCCTTCACCCCGTCATCCCTTCACCCCTTCATCCCTTCACCCCTTCATCCCTTCATCCCTTCACCCCTTCATCCCTTCATCCCTTCACCCCTTCATCCCTTCACCCCTTCATCCCTTCCTCCCTTCACCCCCTCCTCCCTTCACCCCTTCACCCCTTCATCCTTTCCCCTTCATCCCTTCACCCCTTCATCCCTTCACCCCATCATCCCTTCACCCCTTCATCCCTTCACCCCTCTCCCTTCATCCCTTCACCCCGTCATCCCTTCACCCCTTCATCCCTTCACCCCTTCATCCCTTCATCCCTTCACCCCTTCATCCCTTCATCCCTTCACCCCTTCATCCCTTCACCCCTTCACCCCTTCATCCTTTCACCCCTTCACCCCTTCATCCCTTCACCCCTTCATCCCTTCACCCCTTCACCCCTTCACCCCTTCATCCCTTCACCCCTTCACCCCTTCACCCCTTCACCCCTTCATCCCTTCACCCCTTCATCCCTTCACCCCAGAGAGCGATGATTTGATTGACAGCAGCCAAATGATAAACTTCAGGTTCAACGAAGAGACAACGTTGACAACAATGACAAACTGAACCTTAAACAACAGATCCTTCGATCCTCGAGCTTTGAATACTTCATTTCAGTGACTCGTGCTAATACTTCGTTTCAGTGACTCGTGCTAATACTTCGTTTCAGTGACTCGTGCTAATACTTCGTTTCAGTGACTCGTGCTAATACTTCATTTCAGTGACTCGTGCTAATACTTCGTTTCAGTGACTCGTGCTAATACTTCATTTCAGTGACTCGTGCTAATACTTCATTTCAGTGACTCGTGCTAATACTTCATTTCAGTGACTCGTGCTAATACTTCATTTCAGTGACTCGTGGCTTGAATACTTCGTTTCATTTCAGTGCTAATACTTCATTTCAGTGACTCGTGTGATGCTAATACTTCATTTCAGTGACTCGTGCTAATACTTCGTTTCAGTGACTCGTGCTAATACTTCGTTTCAGTGACAGTGACTCGTGCTAATGCCGTTT
>JACEEU010000811.1:0-12500 GCA_016630915.1 Callionymus lyra
CGGTGATCTTCATAGCACGATGTTCTTCATAGCAAAGTGTTCTTCATAGCACGATGTTCTTCATAGCACAGTGTTCTTCATAGCACGATGTTCTTCATAGCACAGTGATCTTCATAACATGATGTTCTTCATAGCACGATGTTCTTCATAGCACAGTGATCTTCATAGCTCAGTGTTCTGGTTCAGAAGGTTGTTGTCGGTCCAGAAAACACTGCAGTATTTGAAGCAGCTGAGCAGCCCTTGTTCTCCGCGAGCTGCTGATACTTTCACTCGTCGAGTGTCAGGAGAGAAGAAATACATCGTGTAACAGGACGAGACGTTCACCTCCAGACGAGTGAAGCACAGGAGCTGAAGATGGACGGAGCGAGGCGGTGAACGAAGATAACTTTTCAAACTTGAGCTAAAACACAGTGTAACAGGACGAGACGTTCACTTCAGAGATAAAGATTTGTGTCTGTCTTAGCAGGTCTTTCAATTTTTTCTAACCTGTGCACAGGTTAGATGGTCTTGGGAGGACATCGTTGAACCTTTGGACTAAGAACTTAATCCTTTGGAGGTTCCTCTAATACATGTTCTTTTAGGTGATGATCAGCTCCATCATCTTCTCCCACTAGATCCTGCTTCATGGTCACTGCCTTGGTGGTTTCTCCTCCTCATCTGAAGCTCGCACCTCCTCCTGGACTATCCTCCGCCTCACCCTCCCACTGGCAGATGGTTCTGGGTCCATGTTAGGCTTCCAAGTCCAGCTCTACCTTGCCCCACTTTGTCGATGATGGTTCTGACACCAAGAAGCCTGAGGTTGTTGCTGTTTTCATGTAGACCAGCATCTGCAAAGATAGTGAGTCTGTCTCTCGCTGCTCCAACCTTTCAACCTCCTCATGAGCAGAGTATTCCATGCTGGTATATCAGGTATCGTGTCATGTGATCAAGGTTACCTTCTTCAGAACCAAGGTTACCTTCTTCAGAACCTAGGTTACCTTCTTAAGAACCAAGGTTACCTTCTTCAGAACCGAGGTTACCTTCTTAAGAACCAAGGTTACCTTCTTCAGAACCTAGGTTACCTTCTTAAGAACCAAGGTTACCTTCTTCAGAACCGAGGTTACCTTCTTAAGAACCAAGGTTACCTTCTTCAGAACCTAGGTTACCTTCTTAAGAACCAAGGTTACCTTCTTCAGAACCGAGGTTACCTTCTTAAGAACCAAGGTTACCCTCTTCAGAACCGAGGTTACCTTCTTTAGAACCAAGGTTATCTTCTTCAGAACCAAGGTTACCTTCTTCAGAACCAAGGTTAACTTCTTCAGAACCAAGGTTACCTTCTTCAGAACCGAGGTTACCTTCTTCAGAACCAAGGACCTGGACTTTGCAGGCTCAAAGCTAATGTGTGCTATGATCTTCTCCGGCCCTTAAAGAATACAGCTCCGACTCCAGATGTTGTCATCACTGGAAGGTCGTCCACGTCTCTGACCAGCATGTTCATGGGCAGCATGAAGAAGGTCCAACCAGTGATTGTCACACTTTAAGTTCGATGCCAGATGAGAATCTCAAGCTGTTGTCCAGGATGTCGTCTCCATGTTCCTTCAGTGGAACCTCCACCATCAGTGGGGACTAGAGCCAGACACAGTTATGTTGTTCGCCTTCACACCCCGGTGAGCTGGGACACCACACATGTGCTCCAGGAGACCCGGGACTCCAGGTCTCCTCCCTCCTGTACACATAAACCTGCAGAAGGTTGAAAGATGTTTTCACAAGGCTGGAGAATATTGTTCTGATCCTTCTCTTCTTTCGTTGTGTCTCAAAACACCTCAAAAGATTTCTCTCTCCACTGGATGAACATTTTCATCTCTGCCCAGAACGTTTTCACACCACCTACATGTCCTGGTGATTACATCCTCCTCGTCCTCCCACAAGGTTTCCTTCTTCTGCCTCCGAGCGTCTCCACCGTCTCCATGATCTTCGTTTCCACCCGTTCATCACCATCTATGTGTAGAACCGTCACCGAGCTTCTGTTCTTTGAGACGTTTTGATGATTTTCAAACCAAGATTTAAACTTGAAACTTCATCGAGGAACAAAAGCTTTTTGTTTTGTTGCTGTAGAGGTTATTCTGGACTTTAGCTCTTCCTCCTCCTCATGGTCTTCTCTTGATGGTCTTCTCTTGATGGTCTTCTCTTTCTCTTCATGGTCTTCTCTTCGTCATCTTCTCCTCATGGTCTTCTCTTCGTCGTCTTCTCTTCATGGTATTCTCTTCATGGTCTTCTCTTGATGGTCTTCTCTTTCTCTTCATGGTCTTCTCTTCGTCATCTTCTCCTCATGGTCTTCTCTTCGTCGTCTTCTCTTCATGGTATTCTCTTCATGGTCTTCTCTTCATGGTCTTCTCTTCATGGTCTTCTCTTCATGGTCTTCTCTTCGTCGTCTTCTCTTCGTCGTCTTCTCTTCATGGTCTTCTCTTCATGGTCTTTTCTTCATGGTCTTCTCTTCATGGTCTTCTCTTCATGGTCTTCTCTTCGTCGTCTTCTCTTCATGGTCTTCTCTTCATGGTCTTCTCTTCATGGTCTTCTCTTCGTCGTCTTCTCTTCACGGTCTTCTCTTCATGGTCTTCTCTTCGTCGTCTTCTCTTCATGATCTTCTCTTCATGGTCTTCTTTTCATGGTCTTCTTTCGATTCTCTTCACGGTCTTCTCTTCATGGTCTTCTCTCTTCACGGTCTTCTCTTCATGGTCTTCTCTTCGTCGTCTTCTCTTCATGATCTTCTCTTCCAGGTCTTCTCTTCATGGTCTTCTCTTCGTCGTCTTCTCTTCCTGGTCTTCTCTTCATGGTCTTCTCTTCATGGTCTTCTCTTCATGGTCTTCTTTCATGGTCCTATCTTCGTGTCTTCTCTTCATGGTCTTCTCTTCATGGTCCTATCTTCGTCGTCTTCTCTTCATGGTCTTCTCTTCATGGTCTTCTCTTCGTCGTCTTCTCTTCATGGTCTTCTCTTCATGGTCTTCTCTTCATGGTCTTCTCTTCGTCGTCTTCTCTTCACGGTCTTCTCTTCATGGTCTTCTCTTCGTCGTCTTCTCTTCATGATCTTCTCTTCACGGTCTTCTCTTCATGGTCTTCTCTTCGTCGTCTTCTCTTCCTGGTCTTCTCTTCATGGTCTTCTCTTCATGGTCTTCTCTTCATGGTCTTCTCTTCATGGTCCTATCTTCGTCGTCTTCTCTTCATGGTCTTCTCTTCACGGTCTTCTCTTCATGGTCTTCTCTTCGTCGTCTTCTCTTCCTGGTCTTCTCTTCATGGTCTTCTCTTCATGGTCTTCTCTTCATGGTCTTCTCTTCATGGTCCTATCTTCGTCGTCTTCTCTTCATGGTCTTCTCTTCATGGTCTTCTCTTCATGGTCTTCTCTTCATGGTCTTCTCTTCATGATCTTCTCTTCACGGTCTTCTCTTCATGGTCTTCTCTTCCTGGTCTTCTCTTCATGGTCTTCTCTTCATGGTCCTCAGCTTCCTCTCACTTCCTGTTCTGTTCAGGCTGATCCCGGCGAGGCCAGCGAGGAGATTAGAGGGAGGTTCCATCAGGTGAACGTTGATCTGCAGTAATGACTGCGAGACAGAAGGGATTACTGAGCAATATTGTCACGGGTGTCGTCTGGAGCGTTTTAATGCTAAGTGACTATTGCATGATAATCCAGGGGTCACCAGGAGGTCACTGGTGCTTTCCTGAGGCTGGTAACAGAAGCTGTAGAAGATAAAGTGTGTTCCTTTAGCTCGACTCAACATCAAGGTTTGAACATTTATTCAAACAAACATCTATGGTTTCTATAGAAGATCCAGTGAGTGAACAAAAAAATCGTTCAAGTCACGAACATCATGTAGAATCAAGTTTGTTTCTGTCATTTAATATTTTGTTGTGTTTCTGAAGCTCAGCAGCTCAAAACAAACAGATCAAACACCAAAGTCACGAGAGATGAAGACGTTTGTTGAAAATCTTCTAATAGTTTGTCTGTGAAAACACTGGACGCTTGACTCGCTGTTTCTCATCATTACTTTATGTTTACGTTTACTTTTCAGACGCACAACTTTCTAGTGAAACACTTGATAGATTCAAACTGTTCTATTTAAACCAACAACATGTATTTCTTAGTTAACACTGGTTAGGTTAACTTAGTTAACATTGTTATCTCATGACTGTTGTGTGACACGAAGACACACATCGTTGTCTCGCTCACACGTCACACACTCACAGTCTCCACTTCTTTTTCTGTCTTTTATTACCGTTATGTTTGTAATTAATCATAAAAAGTGACTCAAGCGACACGAACATGGAGGTTTACTTGTGTATCAAAACCTTCATGTATTACATCAAAAATATTATTTGCTACGATAAATACATTCCTGTTTTTAAAGACTTCATTTAAATTGTGAATCTTGGTTGATCACCAGCCATCAGTGGTCCAGCCCCAAAGTACATCAGCATCTGAACTTGTGACGAGTATTTGTTGCTGATGCTTCAAACTCTGTGGAAACACTTTGACATCATGACGTCATCATTGCATCATCCTGACCACAATCATCACCGAGACGAGTGGCTTCAGATGAGAAGATGACAATAAAGTGCGTGGCTCGGAGCATAAGACGACAGATGATCAACACACACCAGCGTCGCCTCCTCTGGCCTCTCGTGGCTGTGTGTGTGTCGTGTGTGTGTGTGTGTGTGTGTGTGTGTGTGTGTGTGTGTGTGTGTGTGTGTGTGTGTGTGTGTGTGTGTGTGTGTGTGTGTGTGTGTGTGTGTGTCGTGTGTGTGTGTGTCGTGTGTGTGTCGTGTGTGTGTGTGTGTGTGTGTGTGTGTGTGTGTGTGTGTGTCGTGTGTGTGTGTGTGTGTGTGTGTGTGTGTGTGTGTGTGTGTGTGTGTGTGTGTGTGTGTGTGTGTGTGTGTGTGTGTGTGTGTGTGTCGTGTGTGTGTGTGTGTGTGTGTGTGTGTGTGTGTGTGTGTGTGTGTGTCGTGTGTGTGTGTGTGTGTGTGTCGTGTGTGTGTGTGTGTCGTGTGTGTGTGTGTCGTGTGTGTGTGTGTGTGTGTGTGTGTGTGTGTGTGTGTGTGTGTGTGTGTGTGTCGTGTGTGTGTGTGTGTCTGTGTGTGTGTGTGTGTGTGTGTGTGTGTGTGTGTGTGTGTGTCGTGTGTGTGTGTGTGTGTGTGTGTGTGTGTGTCTGTGTGTGTGTGTGTGTCGTGTGTGTGTGTATGTTTGTGTGTCGTGTGTGTGTATGTGTGTGTGTCGTGTGTGTGTGTGTGTCGTGTGTGTCGTGTGTGTGTGTCGTGTGTGTGTGTGTATGTCGTGTGTGTGTGTGTGTGTGTGTGTGTGTGTGTGTGTCGTGTGTGTGTGTGTCGTGTGTGTCGTGTGTTGTGATCCGTGGTCTAGTGGGTCTACAGCAGCACATGTGTTGTCTGCTGACTCTCATTAAGGTAACAGACCTTCTGTCTGCAGGTCTTCACTCCCTGCTGTCCTGCCTTCACCTCCAGCGTCTGCTCTGAGCCTCAGAGAAAGTCTTCATTAAACCTTCATGAAGTTCTATATTCAGAGGGTTTGAGGAGGTGTTTGGAATAAATGTTACATCACAGAAGGATGACTAACTGACTGGACCTGAACCAGTTATAGTTACACCTCATTAACCTGATACTCAGTGTTTTATCTACTTTCATGAGAGGATTTCATTGTTTTGTCTCACAAATGGCAAAATAACTTACATTTGAATGTTTTATTTAGTTTATTTAAAAGCAGTTTGTTTGGAAAATAATCATATTTAATGACACCAGAGTTGATACTAGTTGATGTTTAATGACACCAGAGTTGATACTAGTTGATGTTTAATGACACCAGAGTTGATACTAGTTGATGTTTAATGACACCAGAGTTGATACTAGTTGATGTTTAATGACACCAGAGTTGATACTAGTTGATGTTTAATGACACCAGAGTTGATACTAGTTGATGTTTAATGACACCAGAGTTGATACTAGTTGATGTTTAATGACACCAGAGTTGATACTAGTTGATGTTTAATGACACCAGAGTTGATACTAGTTGATGTTTAATGACACCAGAGTTGATACTAGTTGATGTTTAATGACACCAGAGTTGATACTAGTTGATGTTTAATGACACCAGAGTTGATACTAGTTGATGTTTAATGACACCAGAGTTGATACTAGTTGATGTTTAATGACACCAGAGTTGATACTAGTTGATGTTTAATGACACCAGAGTTGATACTAGTTGATGTTTAATGACACCAGAGTTGATACTAGTTGATGTTTAATGACACCAGAGTTGATACTAGTTGATGTTTAATGACACCAGAGTTGATACTAGTTGATGTTTAATGACACCAGAGTTGATACTAGTTGATGTTTAATGACACCAGAGTTGATACTAGTTGATGTTTAATGACACCAGAGTTGATACTAGTTGATGTTTAATGACACCAGAGTTGATACTAGTTGATGTTTAATGACACCAGAGTTGATACTAGTTGATGTTTAATGACACCAGAGTTGATACTAGTTGATGTTTAATGACACCAGAGTTGATACTAGTTGATGTTTAATGACACCAGAGTTGATACTAGTTGATGTTTAATGACACCAGAGTTGATACTAGTTGATGTTTAATGACACCAGAGTTGATACTAGTTGATGTTTAATGACACCAGAGTTGATACTAGTTGATGTTTAATGACACCAGAGTTGATACTAGTTGATGTTTAATGACACCAGAGTTGATACTAGTTGATGTTTAATGACACCAGAGTTGATACTAGTTGATGTTTAATGACACCAGAGTTGATACTAGTTGATGTTTAATGACACCAGAGTTGATACTAGTTGATGTTTAATGACACCAGAGTTGATACTAGTTGATGTTTAATGACACCAGAGTTGATACTAGTTGATGTTTAATGACACCAGAGTTGATACTAGTTGATGTTTAATGACACCAGAGTTGATACTAGTTGATGTTTAATGACACCAGAGTTGATACTAGTTGATGTTTAATGACACCAGAGTTGATACTAGTTGATGTTTAATGACACCAGAGTTGATACTAGTTGATGTTTAATGACACCAGAGTTGATACTAGTTGATGTTTAATGACACCAGAGTTGATACTAGTTGATGTTTAATGACACCAGAGTTGATACTAGTTGATGTTTAATGACACCAGAGTTGATACTAGTTGATGTTTAATGACACCAGAGTTGATACTAGTTGATGTTTAATGACACCAGAGTTGATACTAGTTGATGTTTAATGACACCAGAGTTGATACTAGTTGATGTTTAATGACACCAGAGTTGATACTAGTTGATGTTTAATGACACCAGAGTTGATACTAGTTGATGTTTAATGACACCAGAGTTGATACTAGTTGATGTTTAATGACACCAGAGTTGATACTAGTTGATGTTTAATGACACCAGAGTTGATACTAGTTGATGTTTAATGACACCAGAGTTGATACTAGTTGATGTTTAATGACACCAGAGTTGATACTAGTTGATGTTTAATGACACCAGAGTTGATACTAGTTGATGTTTAATGACACCAGAGTTGATACTAGTTGATGTTTAATGACACCAGAGTTGATACTAGTTGATGTTTAATGACACCAGAGTTGATACTAGTTGATGTTTAATGACACCAGAGTTGATACTAGTTGATGTTTAATGACACCAGAGTTGATACTAGTTGATGTTTAATGACACCAGAGTTGATACTAGTTGATGTTTAATGACACCAGAGTTGATACTAGTTGATGTTTAATGACACCAGAGTTGATACTAGTTGATGTTTAATGACACCAGAGTTGATACTAGTTGATGTTTAATGACACCAGAGTTGATACTAGTTGATGTTTAATGACACCAGAGTTGATACTAGTTGATGTTTAATGACACCAGAGTTGATACTAGTTGATGTTTAATGACACCAGAGTTGATACTAGTTGATGTTTAATGACACCAGAGTTGATACTAGTTGATGTTTAATGACACCAGAGTTGATACTAGTTGATGTTTAATGACACCAGAGTTGATACTAGTTGATGTTTAATGACACCAGAGTTGATACTAGTTGATGTTTAATGACACCAGAGTTGATACTAGTTGATGTTTAATGACACCAGAGTTGATACTAGTTGATGTTTAATGACACCAGAGTTGATACTAGTTGATGTTTAATGACACCAGAGTTGATACTAGTTGATGTTTAATGACACCAGAGTTGATACTAGTTGATGTTTAATGACACCAGAGTTGATACTAGTTGATGTTTAATGACACCAGAGTTGATACTAGTTGATGTTTAATGACACCAGAGTTGATACTAGTTGATGTTTAATGACACCAGAGTTGATACTAGTTGATGTTTAATGACACCAGAGTTGATACTAGTTGATGTTTAATGACACCAGAGTTGATACTAGTTGATGTTTAATGACACCAGAGTTGATACTAGTTGATGTTTAATGACACCAGAGTTGATACTAGTTGATGTTTAATGACACCAGAGTTGATACTAGTTGATGTTTAATGACACCAGAGTTGATACTAGTTGATGTTTAATGACACCAGAGTTGATACTAGTTGATGTTTAATGACACCAGAGTTGATACTAGTTGATGTTTAATGACACCAGAGTTGATACTAGTTGATGTTTAATGACACCAGAGTTGATACTAGTTGATGTTTAATGACACCAGAGTTGATACTAGTTGATGTTTAATGACACCAGAGTTGATACTAGTTGATGTTTAATGACACCAGAGTTGATACTAGTTGATGTTTAATGACACCAGAGTTGATACTAGTTGATGTTTAATGACACCAGAGTTGATACTAGTTGATGTTTAATGACACCAGAGTTGATACTAGTTGATGTTTAATGACACCAGAGTTGATACTAGTTGATGTTTAATGACACCAGAGTTGATACTAGTTGATGTTTAATGACACCAGAGTTGATACTAGTTGATGTTTAATGACACCAGAGTTGATACTAGTTGATGTTTAATGACACCAGAGTTGATACTAGTTGATGTTTAATGACACCAGAGTTGATACTAGTTGATGTTTAATGACACCAGAGTTGATACTAGTTGATGTTTAATGACACCAGAGTTGATACTAGTTGATGTTTAATGACACCAGAGTTGATACTAGTTGATGTTTAATGACACCAGAGTTGATACTAGTTGATGTTTAATGACACCAGAGTTGATACTAGTTGATGTTTAATGACACCAGAGTTGATACTAGTTGATGTTTAATGACACCAGAGTTGATACTAGTTGATGTTTAATGACACCAGAGTTGATACTAGTTGATGTTTAATGACACCAGAGTTGATACTAGTTGATGTTTAATGACACCAGAGTTGATACTAGTTGATGTTTAATGACACCAGAGTTGATACTAGTTGATGTTTAATGACACCAGAGTTGATACTAGTTGATGTTTAATGACACCAGAGTTGATACTAGTTGATGTTTAATGACACCAGAGTTGATACTAGTTGATGTTTAATGACACCAGAGTTGATACTAGTTGATGTTTAATGACACCAGAGTTGATACTAGTTGATGTTTAATGACACCAGAGTTGATACTAGTTGATGTTTAATGACACCAGAGTTGATACTAGTTGATGTTTAATGACACCAGAGTTGATACTAGTTGATGTTTAATGACACCAGAGTTGATACTAGTTGATGTTTAATGACACCAGAGTTGATACTAGTTGATGTTTAATGACACCAGAGTTGATACTAGTTGATGTTTAATGACACCAGAGTTGATACTAGTTGATGTTTAATGACACCAGAGTTGATACTAGTTGATGTTTAATGACACCAGAGTTGATACTAGTTGATGTTTAATGACACCAGAGTTGATACTAGTTGATGTTTAATGACACCAGAGTAGATACTAGTTGATGTTTAATGACACCAGAGTTGATACTAGTTGATGTTTAATGACACCAGAGTTGATACTAGTTGATGTTTAATGACACCAGAGTTGATACTAGTTGATGTTTAATGACACCAGAGTTGATACTAGTTGATGTTTAATGACACCAGAGTTGATACTAGTTGATGTTTAATGACACCAGAGTTGATACTAGTTGATGTTTAATGACACCAGAGTTGATACTAGTTGATGTTTAATGACACCAGAGTAGATACTAGTTGATGTTTAATGACACCAGAGTTGATACTAGTTGATGTTTAATGACACCAGAGTAGATACTAGTTGATGTTTAATGACACCAGAGTTGATACTAGTTGATGTTTAATGACACCAGAGTTGATACTAGTTGATGTTTAATGACACCAGAGTTGATACTAGTTGATGTTTAATGACACCAGAGTTGATACTAGTTGATGTTTAATGACACCAGAGTTGATACTAGTTGATGTTTAATGACACCAGAGTTGATACTAGTTGATGTTTAATGACACCAGAGTTGATACTAGTTGATGTTTAATGACACCAGAGTTGATACTAGTTGATGTTTAATGACACCAGAGTTGATACTAGTTGATGTTTAATGACACCAGAGTAGATACTAGTTGATGTTTAATGACACCAGAGTTGATACTAGTTGATGTTTAATGACACCAGAGTTGATACTAGTTGATGTTTAATGACACCAGAGTTGATACTAGTTGATGTTTAATGACACCAGAGTTGATACTAGTTGATGTTTAATGACACCAGAGTAGATACTAGTTGATGTTTAATGACACCAGAGGTGATACTAGTTGATGTTTAATGACACCAGAGTTGATACTAGTTGATGTTTAATGACACCAGAGTTGATACTAGTTGATGTTTAATGACACCAGAGTTGATACTAGTTGATGTTTAATGACACCAGAGTTGATACTAGTTGATGTTTAATGACACCAGAGTTGATACTAGTTGATGTTTAATGACACCAGAGTTGATACTAGTTGATGTTTAATGACACCAGAGTTGATACTAGTTGATGTTTAATGACACCAGAGTTGATACTAGTTGATGTTTAATGACACCAGAGTTGATACTAGTTGATGTTTAATGACACCAGAGTTGATACTAGTTGATGTTTAATGACACCAGAGTTGATACTAGTTGATGTTTAATGACACCAGAGGTGATACTAGTTGATGTTTAATGACACCAGAGTTGATACTAGTTGATGTTTAATGACACCAGAGGTGATACTAGTTGATGTTTAATGACACCAGAGGTGATACTAGTTGATGTTTAATGACACCAGAGTTGATACTAGTTGATGTTTAATGACACCAGAGTTGATACTAGTTGATGTTTAATGACACCAGAGGTGATACTAGTTGATGTTTAATGACACCAGAGTTGATACTAGTTGATGTTTAATGACACCAGAGTTGATACTGGTTGATGTTTAATGACACCAGAGTTGATACTAGTTGATGTTTAATGACACCAGAGTTGATACTAGTTGATGTGTGTTGGTGTGTGTTGCGTGTTGTGTTGATGTGTGTTGGTGTGTGTTGGTGTGTGTTGCGTGTTGTGTTTGTGTGTGTTGGTGTGTGTTGGTGTGTGTTGGTGTTGTGTTGGTGTGTGTTGGTGTGTGTTGCGTGTTGTGTTGATGTGTGTTGCGTGTTGTGTTGGTGTGTGTCGGTGTGTGTTGCGCGTTGTGTTGGTGTGTGTTGGTGTGTGTTGCGCGTTGTGTTGGTGTGTGTTGGTGTGTGTTGGTGTGTGTTGCGCGTTGTGTTGGTGTGTGTTGGTGTGTGTTGCGCGTTGTGTTGGTGTGTGTTGGTGTGTGTTGGTGTGTGTTGCGTGTTGTGTTGGTGTGTGTTGGTGTGTGTTGCGTGTTGTGTTGGTGTGTGTTGGTGTGTGTTGGTGTGTGTTGCGTGTTGTGTTGGTGTGTGTTGGTGTGTGTTGGTGTGTGTTGCGTGTTGTGTTGGTGTGTGTTGGTGTGTGTTGGTGTGTGTTGCGTGTTGTGTTGGTGTGTGTTGGTGTGTGTTGGTGTGTGTTGCGTGTTGTGTTGGTGTGTGTTGGTGTGTGTTGGTGTGTGTTGCGTGTTGTGTTGGTGTGTGTTGGTGTGTGTTGGTGTGTGTTGCGTGTTGTGTTGGTGTGTGTTGGTGTGTGTTGGTGTGTATTGGTGTGTGTTGTTGTCCAGTAGTCGGAGGTGATTGTTTCCCAGCGACTGCCCTTCGCCTCCAGGCTCAGGCGAGAGCGAAGGTGTGCAGAAGATCCAGAACAACATCTAGTGGATCAGATCCTGCTGGGATCACAGCGTCTGCATCGTTTCTGTGTCGACGGATCAACTTTAATTCCTCACACGGCGCTTCTGAAGCCAGTCGTGGATCATTAGACGCACACGCGAGGACTCGTGCGTCGACACACAGACTCACAACCCAGACACCGACCCACACCATCCCATCATCTGTGTCCTGATCCGTCTGCTGCTGTTGTTCCTCACGCTCTCGTGACAAACGTGTCGACA
>JACEEU010000811.1:20000-30000 GCA_016630915.1 Callionymus lyra
CTAAACTAAAAGCCTTGGAGCTCGAGTCCAAAATATTGCTCTCACTGTCACGCTCTCTCTCTCTCTCTCTCTCTCTCTCTCTCTCTCGCTTGCTCGCCCTCGTGCACATCGTGTCACAAACACAATATTCTCTAGAGTGCATTTTGTGGCAAGTTACACACAAAGTATTACATTGTCCTGCTGCGAGCATGTGTGTCCACACACACACAATCACGCACACACACACACACACACACACACACCTTCTCCTCTTCGAGCTACATTTAGAGCCAGAGTTAATCTATTTTAATCTTAATTAAATGTGTCTTTATGAGCAGAGATGTTTGTTCTGACACACAACTGTTGTGTAGTCGTCCTCCTGCTGATCATCTTCATCATCATCTTCATCAGATGATCTTCTTCCACTTCAAACACAAACAATACTAGAAATAAAATCAGCATCTACAGAAAATCAGTATTGTAATAATAATAATTGTACGACTTATTTTGCTGTGGTCGACATAAATAATCATTAAACAGTCGCACACGTGACTTGTGTTGAAGCTCATGTAAAACTAGAGACAGACCTGTTGTGTGAACTCTGACCTCTGAACCCACGAGTCACGTGTTTAGGACTAAAACGTTTTTAAAAGATGAAGTTGAAGTGCAGAAGGCTGCAGTTCACAGTGTGTCCACACGAGGCTGCAGTTCACAGAGTGTCCACACGAGGCTGCAGTTCATAGAGTGTCCTCACGAGGCTGCAGTTCATAGAGTGTCCTCACGAGGCTGCAGTTCACAGAGTGTCCACACGAGGCTGCAGTTCATAGAGTGTCCACACCAGGCTGCAGTTCATAGAGTGTCCAGACGAGGGTGCAGTTCATAGAGTGTCCTCACGAGGCTGCAGTTCACAGTGTGTCCTCACGAGGCTGCAGTTCACAGTGTGTCCACACCAGGCTGCAGTTCACAGAGTGTCCACACGAGGCTGCAGAAAATCAAATAAAGATTTTATAGAATGTTATGTTTTGAAAAAAACAGAGTGAGACGCTGAGAGTGAGACGCTGAGAGTGAGACCCTGAGAGTGAGACACTGAGAGTGAGACACCGAGACACTGAGAGTCAGACACTGAGAGTGAGACCCTGAGAGTGAGACACTGAGAGTGAGACCCTGAAAGTGAGACACTGAGAGTGAGACACTGAGAGTGAGACCCTGAGAGTGAGACCCTGAGAGTGAGACACTGAGAGTGAGACACCGAGACACTGAGAGTCAGACACTGAGAGTGAGACCCTGAGAGTGAGACACTGAGAGTGAGACACTGAGAGTGAGACCCTGAAAGTGAGACACTGAGAGTGAGACCCTGAGAGTGAGACACCGAGACACTGAGAGTCAGACACTGAGAGTGAGACACTGAGACACTGAGAGTGAGACCCTGAGAGTGAGACCCTGAGAGTGAGACACTGAGAGTGAGACACTGAGAGTGAGACACTGAGAGTGAGACACTGAGAGTGAGACCCTGAGAGTGAGACCCTGAGAGTGAGACACTGAGAGTGAGACACTGAGAGTGAGACACTGAGAGTGAGACCCTGAGAGTGAGACACGCGAAGAACAAGTGGAGATTCTGAGGGAGAAGAGAAGAACGATGGAGGAAAATAAAAGAGAAAAGAAAGTGTGTTTCCTGATGTCGTCACTACACTGTGACTCACACTTTAAACACAACAAACACAATGACACACATGTTAGATTCACTCTCGAGTCTCTCGTGTCAAGAGTGATGAACGTGTGATTTTATATTATTGAACATGTTTATAAATGTATATTTTAACACAAACACACGTTTGTTCTTCTTCATGAAATCAGTTTCAAGTTCAAACAGTAAAACATCTAAACGTGTCTTTGTTTACTGTCAGTGTTGTCGCTCGTACACAACTGTTTGATTGACGGATCCCAAACCTTTGATCTTTTCACCTGGTCCTGGTCTATGAACGGGTTAACTAGTGACAGGTTACTAGTTAAGATGTTCACACTTTGAATGAGAAAAATGTTTATTTTCATGATGCAAGAATCTATGACTGATCAGATGTTTGTTGTGGTGTTGTGTTGTTGTGATGTGTTGTTGTGATGTGGTGTTGTGTTGTTGTGATGTGGTGTTGTGTTGTTGTGATGTGGTGTTGTGATGTGGTGTTGTGTTGTTGTGATGTGATGTGGTGTTGTGTTGTTGTGATGTGGTGTTGTGTTGTTGTGATGTGGTGTTGTGTTGTTGTGATGTGATGTGGTGTGGTGTTGTGTTGTTGTGATGTGGTGTTGTGTTGTTGTGATGTGGTGTTGTGTTGTTGTGATGTGGTGTTGTGTTGTTGGGATGTGGTGTTGTGTTGTTGTGATGTGGTGTTGTGTTGTTGGGATGTGGTGTTGTGTTGTTGTGATGTGGTGTTGTGTTGTTGGGATGTGGTGTTGTGATGTGGTGTTGTGTTGTTGTGATGTTGTGATGTTGTGTGTTGTGGTGTTGTGGTGTTGTGTTGTTGTGTTGTTGTGATGTGATGTTGTGTGTTGTTGTGTTGTGGTGTTGTTGTGTTGTTGTGATGTGGTGTTGTTGTGATGTGGTGTTGTGTTGTTGTGATGTGGTGTTGTGTTGTTGTGATGTGGTGTTGTGTTGTTGGGATGTGGTGTTGTGATGTGGTGTTGTGTTGTTGGGATGTGGTGTTGTGTTGTTGTGATGTGGTGTTGTGTTGTTGTGATGTGGTGTTGTGTTGTTGTGATGTGGTGTTGTGTTGTTGTGATGTGGTGTTGTGATGTGGTGTTGTGTTGTTGTGATGTGGTGTTGTGATGTTGTGTGTTGTGGTGTTGTGGTGTTGTGTTGTTGTGATGTGATGTTGTGTGTTGTTGTGTTGTGGTGTTGTTGTGATGTGGTGTTGTGTTGTTGTGATGTGGTGTTGTGTTGTTGGGATGTGGTGTTGTGTTGTTGGGATGTGGTGTTGTGTTGTTGTGATGTGCTGTTGTGTTGTTGGGATGTGGTGTTGTGTTGTTGTGATGTGGTGTTGTGTTGTTGTGATGTGGTGTTGTGTTGTTGTGATGTGGTGTTGTGTTGTTGTGATGTTGTGTGTTGTTGTGTTATGGTGTTGTGTTGTTGTGATGTGGTGTTGTGTTGTTGTGATGTTGTGTGTTGTGGTGTTGTTGTGTTGTTGTGATGTGGTGTTGTTGTGATGTGGTGTTGTGTTGTTGTGATGTGTTGTTGTGATGTGGTGTTGTGTTGTTGGGATGTGGTGTTGTTGTGATGTGGTGTTGTGTTGTTGTGATGTTGTGTGTTGTGGTGTTGTTGTGTTGTTGTGATGTGGTGTTGTTGTGATGTGGGGTTGTGTTGTTGGGATGTGGTGTTGTGTTGTTGTGATGTGGTGTTGTGTTGTTGGGATGTGGTGTTGTGTTGTTGTGATGTGGTTTTGTGTTGTTGTGATGTGGTGTTGTGTTGTTGTGTTGTGGTGTTGTGTTGTTGTGATGTGGTGTTGTGTTGTTGTGATGTGGTGTTGTGTTGTTGTGATGTGGTGTTGTGTTGTTGTGATGTTGTGTGTTGTTGTGTTATGGTGTTGTGTTGTTGTGATGTGGTGTTGTGTTGTTGTGATGTTGTGTGTTGTGGTGTTGTTGTGTTGTTGTGATGTGGTGTTGTTGTGATGTGGTGTTGTGTTGTTGTGATGTGTTGTTGTGATGTGGTGTTGTGTTGTTGGGATGTGGTGTTGTTGTGATGTGGTGTTGTGTTGTTGTGATGTTGTGTGTTGTGGTGTTGTTGTGTTGTTGTGATGTGGTGTTGTTGTGATGTGGGGTTGTGTTGTTGGGATGTGGTGTTGTGTTGTTGTGATGTGGTGTTGTGTTGTTGGGATGTGGTGTTGTGTTGTTGTGATGTGGTTTTGTGTTGTTGTGATGTGGTGTTGTGTTGTTGTGTTGTGGTGTTGTGTTGTTGTGATGTGGTGTTGTGTTGTTGTGATGTTGTGTGTTGTTGTGTTGTGGTGTTGTTGTGTTGTTGTGATGTGGTGTTGTTGTGTTGTTGTGATGTGGTGTTGTGTTGTTGTGATGTGGTGTTGTGTTGTTGTGATGTGGTGTTGTGTTGTTGTGATGTGGTGTTGTGTTGTTGTGATGTGGTGTTGTGTTGTTGTGATGTGGTGTTGTGTTGTTGGGATGTGGTGTTGTGTTGTTGTGATGTGGTGTTGTGTTGTTGGGATGTGGTGTTGTGTTGTTGTGATGTGGTGTTGTGATGTGGTGTTGTGTTGTTGTGTTGTGGTGTTGTGTTGTTGTGATGTGGTGTTGTGTTGTTGTGATGTTGTGTGTTGTTGTGTTGTGGTGTTGTTGTGATGTGGTGTTGTTGTGTTGTTGTGATGTGGTGTTGTGTTGTTGTGATGTGGTGTTGTGTTGTTGTGATGTGGTGTTGTGTTGTTGGGATGTGGTGTTGTTGTGATGTGGTGTTGTTGTGTTGTGGTGTTGTTGTGATGTGTTGTTGTGATGTGGTGTTGTGTTGTTGTGATGTGGTGTTGTGTTGTTGTGATGTTGTGTGTTGTTGTGATGTGGTGTTGTGTTTTTGTGATGTTGTGTGTTGTTGTGTTGTGGTGTTGTTGTGTGTTCTCATGTGGTTCTGTTGTCGTGAGTTTCATCGACTGGCAGAACCAATCGGCTGATAAATGTAAGCTGATTACCTCTCTCACACACACACACACACACACACACACACACACACACACACACACACACACACACACACACACACACACACACACACACACACACACACACACACACACACACACACACACACACACACACACACACACACGGGGGCTTTGCTGCCAAGAGGCCAAGTGTGGGTCAGTAGGTCAGAGTTGAGGCAGAAAACTGATGTTTCAGTCATTAGTGACTTGAATGAACATGAAGCTGCTGCAAGAATAATGACATCATCTTCATCTTCATCATTATCATCATCAGCTTTATCATCATCATCTTCATCATCTTCATCTTCATCATCTTCATCATCATCATCATCATCATCTTCATCTTCATCATCTTCATCTTCATCATCATCATCGTTATCATCTTCATCATCTTCATCATCTTCATCATCTTCATCTTCATCATCATCATCATCATCATCATCTTCACCACATCATCTTTATCTTCATCATCATCTTCATCATCTTCATCATCATCATCATCATCATCTTCATCTTCATCACATCTTCATCATCATCATCTTTATCATCATCATCATCTATCATCATCATCATCTTCATCTTTATCATCTTCATCTTCATCATCTTTATCATCATCATCATCTTTATCATCTTCATCATCTTCATCTTTATCATCTTCATCTTTATCATCTTTATCATCATCATCATCTTTATCATCTTCATCTTTATCATCTTCATCTTCATCATCATCATCATCTTCATCATCATCTTTATCATCATCATCATCTTCATCATCATCTTCATCATCATCATCATCTTCTTCATCATCATCTTCATCATCATCATCATCTTCATCTTCATCATCTTCATCATCATCTTCATCTTCATCATCATCTTCATCTTCATCTTCATCATCATCTTCATCATCATCTTCATCATCATCTTCATCTTCATCTTCATCTTCATCATCATCATCTTCATCTTCATCATCTTCATCTTCATCTAATATTTATGTTTATCATAGTTATTTGAATACATCTCAATAGTGTCTTTAAAATAAAATTATTTAATTATTTAATAACGATTAACTTTTAAATATTCACAGCGTTTGTTCATATCTGTGTGGTAATTAAACTTCCGGCCTCTAGATGGCAGCAGTTGTTACATCATCCACAGCTAAAGTAAGAATGATGACTGAGGACGAGAGGATACAGTGAGTCCAGCAGCTTTTAAAGCTGATGTTTGGACATATTTTGGTTTGAAAACAAATGAAAGTAGTTACGACTTCATGAAGAGTCATGTGGTCTGTAAATACTACAACACCAGAGTCAAGTACTGGACAATACTACACATATATACTTGTAACTACACTATCACAACACCAGAGTCAAGTAATTGACAATACTACACATATATACTTGTTACTACACTATCACAACACCAGAGTCAAGTACTGGACACTACTACATATATATACTTGTTACTACACTATCACAACACCAGAGTCAAGTACTGGACAATACTACACATATATACTTGTTACTACACTATCACAACACCAGAGTCAAGTACTGGACAATACTACACATATATACTTGTTACTACACTATCACAACACCAGAGTCAAGTACTGATAATACTACACATATATACTTGTTACTACACTATCACAAAACCAGAGTCAAGTACTGATAATACTACACATATATACTTGTTACTACACTATCACAACACCAGAGTCAAGTACTGATAATACTACACATATATACTTGTTACTACACTATCACAACACCAGAGTCAAGTACTGGACAATACTACACATATATACTTGTTACTACACTATCACAACACCAGAGTCAAGTACTGGACAATACTACACATATATACTTGTTACTACACTATCACAACACCAGAGTCAAGTACTGGACAATACTACACATATATACTTGTTACTACACTATCACAACACCAGAGTCAAGTACTGACAATACTACACATATATACTTGTTACTACACTATCACAACACCAGAGTCAAGTACTGGACAATACTACACATATATACTTGTTACTACACTATCACAACACCAGAGTCAAGTACTGATAATACTACACATATATACTTGTTACTACACTATCACAACACCAGAGTCAAGTACTGGACAATACTACACTATATACTTGTTACTACACTATCACAACACCAGAGTCAAGTACTGGACAATACTACACATATATATACTTGTTACTACACTATCACAACACCAGAGTCAAGTACTGGACAATACTACACATATATACTTGTTACTACACTATCACAACACCAGAGTCAAGTAACTGACAATACTACACATATATACTTGTTACTACACTATCACAACACCAGAGTCAAGTACTGGACAATACTACACATATATACTTGTTACTACACTATCACAACACCAGAGTCAAGTACTGATAATACTACACATATATACTTGTTACTACACTATCACAACACCAGAGTCAAGTACTGATAATACTACACATATATACTTGTTACTACACTATCACAACACCAGAGTCAAGTACTGATAATACTACACATATATACTTGTTACTACACTATCACAACACCAGAGTCAAGTACTGGACAATACTACACATATATACTTGTTACTACACTATCACAACACCAGAGTCAAGTAATTGACAATACTACACATATATACTTGTTACTACACTATCACAACACCAGAGTCAAGTACTGGACAATACTACACATATATACTTGTTACTACACTATCACAACACCAGAGTCAAGTACTGGACAATACTACACATATATACTTGTTACTACACTATCACAACACCAGAGTCAAGTACTGGACAATACTACACATATATACTTGTTACTACACTATCACAACACCAGAGTCAAGTACTGGATAATACTACACATATATACTTGTTACTACACTATCACAAAACCAGAGTCAAGTACTGATAATACTACACATATATACTTGTTACTACACTATCACAACACCAGAGTCAAGTACTGGACAATACTACACATATATACTTGTTACTACACTATCACAACACCAGAGTCAAGTACTGGACAATACTACACATATATACTTGTTACTACACTATCACAACACCAGAGTCAAGTACTGATAATACTACACATATATACTTGTTACTACACTATCACAACACCAGAGTCAAGTACTGATAATACTACACATATATACTTGTTACTACACTATCACAACACCAGAGTCAAGTACTGATAATACTACACATATATACTTGTTACTACACTATCACAACACCAGAGTCAAGTACTGGACAATACTACACATATATACTTGTTACTACACTATCACAACACCAGAGTCAAGTACTGATAATACTACACATATATACTTGTTACTACACTATCACAACACCAGAGTCAAGTACTGATAATACTACACACACATACTTGTTACTACACTATCACAACACCAGAGTCAAGTACTGGACAATACTACACATATATACTTGTTACTACACTATCACAACACCAGAGTCAAGTACTGATAATACTACACATATATACTTGTTACTACACTATCACAAAACCAGAGTCAAGTACTGATAATACTACACATATATACTTGTTACTACACTATCACAACACCAGAGTCAAGTACTGATAATACTACACATATATACTTGTTACTACACTATCACAACACCAGAGTCAAGTACTGGACAATACTACACATATATACTTGTTACTACACTATCACAACACCAGAGTCAAGTACTGGACAATACTACACATATATACTTGTTACTACACTATCACAACACCAGAGTCAAGTACTGATAATACTACACATATATACTTGTTACTACACTATCACAAAACCAGAGTCAAGTACTGATAATACTACACATATATACTTGTTACTACACTATCACAAAACCAGAGTCAAGTACTGATAATACTACACACATACTTGTTACTACACTATCACAACACCAGAGTCAAGTACTGGACAATACTACACATATATATACTTGTTACTACACTATCACAACACCAGAGTCAAGTACTGGACAATACTACACATATATACTTGTTACTACACTATCACAACACCAGAGTCAAGTAATTGACAATACTACACATATATACTTGTTACTACACTATCACAACACCAGAGTCAAGTACTGGACAATACTACACATATATACTTGTTACTACACTATCACAACACCAGAGTCAAGTACTGATAATACTACACATATATACTTGTTACTACACTATCACAAAACCAGAGTCAAGTAGTGATAATACTACACATATATACTTGTTACTACACTATCACAACACCAGAGTCAAGTACTGATAATACTACACATATATACTTGTTACTACACTATCACAACACCAGAGTCAAGTACTGATAATACTACACATATATACTTGTTACTACACTATCACAACACCAGAGTCAAGTACTGATAATACTACACATATATACTTGTTACTACACTATCACAACACCAGAGTCAAGTACTGGACAATACTACACATATATACTTGTTACTACACTATCACAACACCAGAGTCAAGTACTGGACAATACTACACATATATACTTGTTACTACACTATCACAACACCAGAGTCAAGTACTGGACAATACTACACATATATACTTGTTACTACACTATCACAACACCAGAGTCAAGTACTGGACAATACTACACATATATACTTGTTACTACACTATCACAACACCAGAGTCAAGTACTGGACAATACTACACATATATACTTGTTACTACACTATCACAACACCAGAGTCAAGTACTGGACAATACTACACATATATACTTGTTACTACACTATCACAACACCAGAGTCAAGTACTGTACAGTACTACACATATATACTTGTTACTACACTATCACAACACCAGAGTCAAGTAATTGACAATACTACACATATATACTTGTTACTACACTATCACAACACCAGAGTCAAGTACTGGACAATACTACACATATATACTTGTTACTACACTATCACAACACCAGAGTCAAGTAATTGACAATACTACACATATATACTTGTTACTACACTATCACAACACCAGAGTCAAGTACTGGACAATACTACACATATATACTTGTTACTACACTATCACAACACCAGAGTCAAGTACTGGACAATACTACACATATATACTTGTTACTACACTATCACAAAACCAGAGTCAAGTAGTGATAATACTACACATATATACTTGTTACTACACTATCACAACACCAGAGTCAAGTACTGATAATACTACACATATATACTTGTTACTACACTAT
>JACEEU010000811.1:35000-60365 GCA_016630915.1 Callionymus lyra
TCGGGAAGGTGTGTGTGTGTGTTTCAGGGACATGTGTGTGTGTGTGTGTCTCGGGAAGGTGTGTGTGTGTGTTTCAGGGAAAGGATGGACGGATGAAAGGATGGACGGATGAACAGATGGACGGATGAACGGATGAAACGATGGATGGATGAAAGGATGGACGGATGAAAGGATGGACGGATGAACGGATGGACGGATGAAAGGATGGACGGATGAAAGGATGGACGGATGGACGGATGAACGGATGAAAGGATGGACGGATGAAAGGATGGACGGATGATGAAAGGATGGACGGATGAATGGATGAACAGATGAAAGGATGAACAGATGAAAGGATGGACGGATGAAAGGATGGACGGATGAAAGGATGGACGGATGAATGGATGGACGGATGAAAGGATGAACGGATGAAAGGATGGACGGATGAAAGGATGGACGGATGAAAGGATGAACAGATGAAAGGATGAACAGATGAAAGGATGGACGGATGAAAGGATGGACGGATGAACAGTAGAACAGATGAAAGGATGAACAGATGAACGGATAGACGACACTTGAAGATCACATGTTTCTCAGCAGTTATTGTGTTGCCATGGAGACAGATCAACCTTTAACCTTCATTCTATCAACCATCAACAATCCTGTCGTCAACATGAACACAAACTGAGGAATCTTTCATCTCAACACACACCCTGTGAGACACACACACACGACAGTTCAACACACACACACCCTGTGAGACACACACACCCTGTGAGACACACACACACACGTGACTGTTCAGCACACACACACCTGTGAAACACACACACACACGACAGTTCAACACACACACACCCTGTGAGACACACACACCCTGTGAGACACACACACACGTGACTGTTCAGCACACACACACCTGTGAAACACACACACACACGACAGTTAAACACACACACACACCTGTGAAACACACACACATGATTGTTCAACACACACACACCTGTAAAACACACACACACACATGATTGTTCAACACACACACACCGGTAAAACACACACACATGATTGTTCAACACACACACACCTGTAAAACACACACACATGATTGTTCAACACACACACACCTGTGAAACACACACACATGATTGTTCAAAACACACACACATGATTGTTCAACACACACACACCTGTAAAACACACACACATGATTGTTCAACACACACACACCTGTCCGAAACACACACACATGATTGTTCAACACACACACACCTGTGAAACACACACACATGATTGTTCAACACACACACACCTGTGAAACACACACACATGATTGTTCAACACACACACACCTGTGAAACACACACACATGATTGTTCAACACACACACACCTGTGAAACACACACACCTGTGAAACCCACACACAAAGCTGAGGACGAGCAGTGAAAGTGTCTCTCAGTGATCTTCTTATCAGAGGATGAAGATGCTTGAAAGGAGCGACAGAAGAAAGAGAGGATGAATGAGCTGAGCCAGAAGAAAGAGAGGATGAATGAGCTGAGCCAGAAGAAAGAGAGGATGAATGAGCTGAGCCAGAAGAAAGAGAGGATGAATGAGCTGAGCTCAGTAGAAGGAGAGGATGAATGAGCGGAGCCAGAAGAAAGAGAGGATGAATGAGCTGAGCCAGAAGGAAGAGAGGATGAATGAGCTGAGCCAGTAGAAAGAGAGGATGAATGAGCTGAGCCAGTAGAAAGAGAGGATGAATGAGCTGAGCCAGAAGAAAGAGAGGATGAATGAGCTGAGCCAGAAGGAAGAGAGGATGAATGAGCTGAGCCAGAAGAAAGAGAGGATGAATGAGCTGAGCCAGAAGGAAGAGAGGATGAATGAGCTGAGCCAGAAGAAAGAGAGGATGAATGAGCTGTTTGACAGACTGACATAAGTCACTCAAGTACTGACTCAACCCTGGAATCTTATCATCAACAATCACCAGAGTTTCAGTTTTGTCCACATTTAGCTTCAAATTGTTTTCACTCGTTGTTTGATTTCTAGCAACAATTGACTAAGTTCAGCCTCTGGAGCTCAGTTGGATCAACAGAGCAGTAGAGCTGGATGTCATCAGCAAACATGTGATAAG
Source organism: Callionymus lyra (assembly GCA_016630915.1). Classification (NCBI taxonomy): domain Eukaryota; kingdom Metazoa; phylum Chordata; class Actinopteri; order Syngnathiformes; family Callionymidae; genus Callionymus; species Callionymus lyra. The sequence goes on from JACEEU010000811.1 coordinate 37,112, forward strand.
AAACATCTGGAAATCTCTGAATGATTTTACCGAGGGGAATCAAGTACAGCAAAAACTATAAAGGACCCAGAACAGAACCTTGAGGGACTCCACACAACAGATCTGCCGATGCAGACCTCATTTGATTGGCAGATACACTAAAACTGCGCCCAGAAAGGTAAGATGAGAACCATTCTAACACAGACCCAGACAGTCTTCATCCCTTAGTCTTCTCAGCAGGATCTGGTTTTTGTTGAGCAGAGGCTCCACAATGGTTTAAATGCATTGTTAAAAACCCCTGTGGAAAGGGAGAGGTTCACCATATTGGTAACCCAGGGGCCAATTACATCAAATACTTTGATAAAAAGCCTACAAGGAAGGACGTCATCTGAGCAAGAGGAGGGTTTCATCTTGTTCACTAGTGATGAAATATCACCCAAAGATACAGCAGTGAAGGAGGACCAAGAGGAGGAGAGGGGCTCAGAGACAGTAGGGGTTCCCAAACAAAGGGGGAGAGATTTTCTCTTTGATCAATTTAATTTTGTCAGTAAAACTCTCAACAATCATTGCTGTCAGCTTCACAGAAGACAGGTGTGATTTGAGGAGCAGGAGACACGAGAGAATTAATCGTGTCAAACAACACTTTGGGGTTTTTCCTATTTGCTGCTACCAGTTTTCTGATGTAATCAGATCTAGCAGTTTCTACCATCACATTGTATGAAGACATCAGATCCCTGAGGTGAAGTCTGTGCACCTCAAGTTTAGTGGACTTCCAGAGAAGCTCAGTCTTTCCACAAAGTCTCTTCAGACTCAGGAGATCTTCATTTGTCCAAGGAAACCGTTTTTTCTGAATTTTCATGTGCGATTTAACAGGTTTGATCCAGTATTTCAACACAATGATCAGTGAAACAGTGAATCAAATTGTCCACGTCTGGCAGTCACCAAAGGAAAGAGCGTCAAACATAGCAGAAAAACTGACTGCAGTATCAGCTGAGATGACACGCCTCTGAGACCTAACTTTCAAAGGCAGGACCAGGCGGACGGTAGATTGACACACAATAGAAAGGTCTTGTAGAACCAACCAAGATCATCTGAGACTCAAAAGAAGTGAATTCCTGTGTTTGAATCACTTTGCAAGAACAACTCTCCCTAAAAACTGTAACAAGACCTCCCCCACGACTAGAGAGGCGAGGCTTCCCCAGAACAGCGCTCCCTACTGGACAGAGTTGGTTCAGATGAATAAACTCTTCCTCTCTCTGCCAAGTCTCAGAAAGACATACTAAATCCAAATGAACTCTTGTGAAAAGATCATTCAGAGAAAAGGATTTATTAGTAATGGAGCGAACATTAAGAAGTCCTACGTTCAGCACCGATGACGTCACTGACGACGCCGCGTCACTGACAGGCGCGCAGAGCGGGATCTTTTGAAGAGAACATGTCACGTGACTGACAGCTGTCACTCATGTTCAACTCGGTAGTAAAAGCCGAATTAAAGAGAGGAAATGAACAAATCTTACCACCTTTCGTTGAGGTCTGGACAGACGGCAGCGCTGATGTGTCGTCATGCTCTTCAGTGAGAGGAATGTCGATCAAACATCGATGACGTCCGATGACGTCAGAGTTGTTCCGAACGATCGCGACTGCACGTCTCATCCTGACCTGAACTCCAGACCGACTCCATCGCTTGTGGAAATCGCCCGAGAGATCAAACGATATTCCACAGAGTCGAGTCGATGAGAAGCGATAAAGTCACCGGACGTTGGAAACGGTTGTGATTATAATCCTCCATCGACTCTCTGATGTTGAAAAGAGCATCACGATCATAGATCCTGATGCTTGAAACATATCTTTAGTGATATGAACATAATATCAGGACAAGTAGTCGTTAAAACGACTGTTTTGGGCAATTATTGCAGGAGCTCACGTTCAAGCAGCCGATCAAAGGCTCACCGGAAGCGGAAGTGTGTGTGTTTGTATGTGTATACACACATACAAACACACACATACAAACACACACATATACAAACATACACACACACATACACATACAAACACACACATATACAAACATACACACACACACACATACACATACAAACACACACATACAAACATACACATACAAACACACACATACATACACATACAAAGACACACACAATCTCTTGCATGTCCTTAAAAGCTACGTGTGACTGAAAGTGCTCCCAGATTTTCCCATCATGCTCCTGTGATCCCACAAGACTTTCTTCAGAGGGAGTATTTTGCACGCTCTCCTCGTGGGGGAACACACACACACACACACACACACACACACACGCACACGCACACGCACACGCACACGCACACGCACACGCACACGCACACGCACACACGCACACGTGTGTGTCTCTCTGTGTACTCTACATTGTGTACTCTACATTGTGTACTCTACACTGTGTACTCTACACTGTGTACTCTACATTGTGTACTCTACATTGTGTACTCTACACTGTGTACTCTACACTGTGTACTCTACATTGTGTACTCTACATTGTGTACTCTACATTGTGTACTCTACACTGGTGTACTCTACATTGTGTACTCTACATTGTACACTGTGTACTCTACACTGTGTACTCTACACTGTGTACTCTACACTGTGTACTCTACATTGTGTACTATTTACTCTACATTGTGTACTCTACACTGTGTACTCTACACTGTGTACTCTACACTGTGTACTCTACATTGTGTACTCTACACTGTGTACTCTACATTGTGTACTCTACATTGTGTACTCTACATTGTGTACTCTACACTGTGTACTCTACACTGTGTACTCTACACTGTGTACTCTACACTGTGTACTCTACTGTGTACTCTACACTGTGTACTCTACACTGTGTACTCTACATTGTGTACTCTACACTGTGTACTCTACACTGTGTACTCTACATTGTGTACTCTACACTGTGTACTCTACACTGTGTACTCTACATTGTGTACTCTACACTGTGTACTCTACACACTGTGTACTCTACACTGTGTACTCTACACTGTGTACTCTACACTGTGTACTGTACATTGTGTACTCTACACTGTGTACTCTACACTGTGTACTCTACATTGTGTACTCTACACTGTGTACTTCTACACTGTGTACTCTACACTGTGTACTCTACACTGTGTACTCTACATTGTGTACTCTACACTGTGTACTCCTACATTGTGTACTCTACACTGTGTACTCTACACTGTGTACTCTACACTGTGTACTGTCTACACTGTGTACTCTACACTGTGTACTCTACACTGTGTACTCTACACTGTGTACTCTACACTGTGTACTCTACACTGTGTACTCTACACTGTGTACTCTACACTGTGTACTCTACACTGTGTACTCTACACTGTGTACTCTACATTGTGTACTCTACACTGTGTACTCTACACTGTGTACTCTACACTGTGTACTCTACATTGTGTACTCTACTACATTGTGTACTCTACACTGTGTACTGTGTACTCTACACTGTGTACTCTACATTGTGTACTCTACACTGTGTACTCTACACTGTGTACTCTACACTGTGTACTCTACATTGTGTACTCTACATTGTGTACTCTACACTGTGTACTCTACACTGTGTACTCTACATTGTGTACTCTACACTGTGTACTCTACACTGTGTACTACACTGTGTACTCTACATTGTGTACTCTACACTGTGTACTCTACACTGTGTACTCTACATTGTGTACTCTACACTGTGTACTCTACACTGTGTACTCTACACTGTGTACTCTACACTGTGTACTCTACACTGTGTACTCTACACTGTGTACTCTACATTGTGTACTCTACATTGTGTACTCTACACTGTGTACTCACACTGTTACACTGTGTACTCTACACTGTGTACTCTACACTGTGTACATTGTGTTCTACACTGTGTACTCTACACTGTGTACTCTACACTGTGTACTCTACACTGTGTACTCTACACTGTGTACTCTACTCTAGTCTCTACAACACCTGCTCTGGACGAAGCATCAAACATTTGAGTTTTTAGATCTTTGACCGAACATTTGTTTGCATGTCAAGCGTCTCCAGGATCATTTACTGGTTGTCATGGAGACGTCATGTCGATCCTGACAGTTGAGGGTTGATGTGACAGACGTGTGTGTAGATGTGACAGACGTGTGTGTAGATGTGACAGACGTGTGTGTAGATGTGACAGACGTGTGTGTAGATGTGACATGTGTGTAGATGTTGTGTTGCTTCAGTTGTTGAACTATATAAGATGGACTGAAAGTGTGTTGCTTTAGACTCTATTATAACACTTTTATGTTGAGGGGAGTGAGTTAAATATATAGAATTTAGAAAATTAATTTTGAATTATTTGAATTAAAATAATTAAACTTTATGAGTAAAAATGTTTTGAATGTTTTTTTTAATTCCATTGTTTAATTGAATGAAATTCAACTTTTCAATATACAAACGAATCAATTATTCAAACAGGATCAATAACAAAGATCAATATCAAAGATCAATATTAAGATCAATATCAAAGATCAATATCAAAGATCAATATTAAGATCAATATCAAAGATCAATATCAAACATCAATATTAAGATCAATATCAAACATCAATATTAAGATCAATATCAAAGATCAATATCAAAGATCAATATCAAAGATCAATATTAAGATCAATATCAAAGATCAATATTAAGATCAATATCAAACATCAATATCAAAGATCAATATTAAGATCAATATCAAAGATCAATATCAAAGATCAATATTAAGATCAATATCAAAGATCAATATCAAAGATCAATATCAAAGATCAATATTACGATCAATTTTAAAGATCAATAACATGGATAATAAACATAGATATTAAATCTTGTTACATATGTTTTATATTTAATTAAGTCGTGAAACATTCAAACCATTTTAAAATAATTATTTATTGATCACAATAATCCAGATAAACGTCAATATTTCAAATGTTTGTTGGTTTTCAGCGAAGGATTGAAACGAGTGTCATGAGTTCGACTCTTTGTTCCTCCGTCCCACAGAGAGGAAGTGGTCAGTGGCGTGTTGTTGTCACACACACAGCTGTGACACACACTCACAGCAACACAAAGCTGTCACGCACACTCACAGCAACACAAAGCTGTCACGCACACTCACAGCAACACAAAGCTGTCACACACACTCACAGCAACACAAAGCTGTCACGCACACTCACAGGAAGTCGTTTTGTCGTCGCACACGTCACCTGTCACGAGTCCAGCTGTCAATCAATGACAGCGTTTGTGTTCGTGATAAACTGACTGTTACCTCACTTCTCAGGACTGATGCAGGAGGAGGAGGAGGAGGAGGAGGAGGTGAAGGAGGCGGTGAAGGAGGAGGTGAAGGAGGCGGTGCAGGAGGTGAAGAAGGAGGTGAAGAAGGAGGTGAAGAAGGAGGTGAAGGAGGAGGTGAAGGAGGCGGTGCAGGAGGTGAAGAAGGAGGTGAAGAAGGAGGTGAAGAAGGAGGTGAAGAGGAGGTAGGAAGGAGGCGGTGCAGGAGGTGAAGAAGGAGGTGAAGAAGGAGGTGAAGGAGGAGGTGAAGGAGGCGGTGAAGGAGGAGGTGAAGGAGGCGGTGAAGGAGGAGGAGAAGAAGGAGGAGGTGGAGGAGGTGCAGGAGGTGAAGAAGGAGGTGAAGAAGGAGGTGAAGGAGGAGGAGGAGGAGGAGGTGAAGAAGGAGGTGAAGAAGGAGGTGAAGAAGGAGGTGAAGAAGGAGGTGAAGGAGGCGGTGCAGGAGGTGAAGAAGGAGGTGAAGAAGGAGGTGAAGGAGGAGGTGAAGGAGGAGGTGAAGGAGGCGGTGCAGGAGGTGAAGAAAGAGGTGAAGGAGGCGGTGGAGGATTATCCCCATTATCCCTCCGTCACCCCTTCATCATCCCCCCATCATCCCTTCATCATCTCTCCATCATCCTTTCATCATCCCTTCATTATCCTTTCATCATCTCTCCATCATCCTTTCATCATCCCTTCATTATCCTTTCATCATCTCTCCATCATCCTTTCATCATCCCTTCATTATCCTTTCATCATCTCTCCATCATCCTTTCATCATCCCTTCATTATCCTTTCATCATCTCTCCATCATCCTTTCATCATCCCTTCATTATCATTTCATCATCTCTCCATTATCCTTTCATCATCCCTCCATCTTCCTCCATCATCCCTTCATTATTCTTTCATCATCTCTCCATCATCCTTTCATCATCCCTTCATTATCCTTTCATCATCTCTCCATCATCCTTTCATCATCCCTTCATTATCCTTTCATCATCTCTCCATCATCCTTTCATCATCCCTCCATCATCCCTTCATTATCATTTCATCATCTCTCCATTATCCTTTCATCATCTCTCCATCATCCTTTCATCATCCCTTCATTATCCTTTCATCATCTCTCCATCATCCTTTCATCATCCCTTCATTATCCTTTCATCATCTCTCCATCATCCTTTCATCATCCCTCCATCATCCCTTCATTATCATTTCATCATCTCTCCATTATCCTTTCATCATCCCTCCATCTTCCTCCATCATCCCTCCATCATCCTTCCCTCTTCCCTCCATCATCCCTCCATCATCCCTCCCTCTTCCCTCCATCATCCCTCCCTCTTCCCTCCATCATCCCTCCATCATCCCTCCCTCTTCCCTCCATCATCCCTCCATCATCCCTTCAACATCACTTTTTTCATGTTCATTTAATAATTTGTGTTTATTTTCTTCCAAAGGAACTTTGCCTGATGTTGATGTTTCTTCACACGTTGTGACAAAAATCAAAGAAATTATTTCAAAGTTGAATTTGTGTCACATTTAAGGTCAGTCTGTCTGGCGTGAATGACCTTTGACCCCTCCCTAGTTCAGCAGCAGGAAACGCATTTAAACGTGCGACTTCCTCTCATGTGAGATTAATACGCACGGATTTACAGTGTGTGTGTTTAGTGTGTGTTTAGGTGTGTGTGTGTGTCGGTGTGTGTAGGTGTGTGTACGTGTGTACGTGTGTGTAGGTGTGTGTGTGTGTGTAGGTGTGTGTTGGTGTGTGTTTGTGTGTGTGTCCGCGGAGGAATGTTTACGGCGTCAGATTAGAAGCAGGTCTGTGGTCCTGGTGTGACTTCCATGTAAGACCCCATAATCCACCTCTCAATAGAAGCCTAATGATGTCCCTGCAGCCAGACCAGCATCACACACACACACACACACACACACACACACACACACACACACACACACACACACACACACACACACACACACACACACACACACACACACACACACACACACACACACACACACACACACACACGCTTTGTGAACCTGGTCTAGAAAAGTTGTATATAAATATAAATGACTTACTTACACACACATACATATGCATACACACATAAATACACACACACACAGACACACACAGACGTGTTTGTCGATGTGATTGTGTAGTTTCTCTAAACACGTAAAGCGTCTTAAACACGTGGAAACATGTTTAAAACCAGAAGAAAGTCTTTAAATCATGTTTGTTTAAAGTCTTTACAACAGTTTTAACAGTTTATCTTCATCTAGAATCTAAATATGGTTACTAGTCATTACTAGTTTAATCCTGAACAAAACACATCATCGTTTAAGGTTTTTCATATAAATATATATATGTGTGTGTGTGTGTGTTTTAAATGAATTATTATAATATATATATATATATGATATTTCTCAGTTTCACTATTAAAACACTTGTTTGTGCTTTTCAGACTTTAATTGATTTCAAAACCTGGATCTTTTTGAAGTCACTTCCTGCTTCCTGTTCCTTACAGGAAGTAGAAACATTTCACACTCATTCATTGTTGATATGTTTAGTTATTTCAACACAATCTAATGGTTTTATTTGACAAACATAAACCAGTGACTCAACGGATCTGAACGTTTGTGATTCACAAACATTATTGAATCTGAAGGTGAAAGATGTTTTATTGTGTCTGACGTCTGGATCCATGTGTCGGTTGAAGGATCTGTCACTTGAAAATAGTTTTAAACTCCGATTAATGAAGTAAAACGTTGAAAGTAGAGTCAGGTGTGCGACTCAGGTGTGCGACTCAGGTGTGCGACTCAGGTGTGTGACTTGTGTGCTCCGAGGACGACACGGATCTTCTGCTGATTCAACTTCCAAAGTCATGTTTTTGTGAGTCGGAAAATGTTGTGCAGGAAGTGTGTGAGTGTGTGAGTGTGTGACAGCCACACAACTCTCACAACTTTACAGGCTCGCAAACCTCCCTCGACACACGCACTTGTTTTCTCACAACCTCACTCACGCACACCGCCTGGCACGCACAGCGTTTTACACAACCCCCCCGCACACACACACACACACACACACACGCGCACACACACACCAGCGTACTTGTGCTGCATAACAACGTGTCCCTCAACACCTGCGGACGCCAACAAAAGCCAAACACAAAGAAAGTGTAACACACACACACACACACACACACACTGACACAACAATTGTCGTCCCCCTCAGGCTTTGTGTGTTGTTGACATCGTGGCCTCCCTCGCTTTCCTCTTCCTCTCCTTCGCTCACGATGGAGAAACAAGGGTTTGAATCCTCAATGTTTGAACTTTTTAACAAACTATGTGTTGTGTTATTGACAAACACATTATTGTGAGTCCGTGTTAAACTATTGTGTGTTGAATATTCACAACAGTCTCAGGAATGATTTGATGTTTTGTTGATGATTCATGAAGTTGATCTGTTGTTTCGTGAGCTTCACTAGTGTGCGATTGTTTTGTGTGTTGATCAGTGCTGTGTCTCAAATACTTCTCTTAGTATACTAGAAGTTAGTATGCATCAGGATAGTGTACGTACTAACTAGTAACTAATCCTCCACAGATAGTATGTCTCAAACATACTTCTCTTAGTATACTAGAAGTTAGTATGCATCAGGATAGTGTACGTACTAACTAGTAACTAATCCTCCACAGATAGTATGTCTCAAACATACTTCTCTTAGTATACTAGAAGTTAGTATGCATCAGGATAGTGTACGTACTAACTAGTAACTAATCCTCCACAGATAGTATGTCTCAAACATACTTCTCTTAGTATACTAGAAGTTAGTATCATCAGGATAGTGTACGTACTAACTAGTAACTAATCCTCCACAGATAGTATGTCTCAAACATACTTCTCTTAGTATACTAGAAGTTAGTATCATCAGGATAGTGTACGTACTAACTAGTAACTAATCCTCCACAGATAGTATGTCTCAAACATACTTCTCTTAGTATACTAGAAGTTAGTATCATCAGGATAGTGTACGTACTAACTAGTAACTAATCCTCCACAGATAGTATGTCTCAAACATACTTCTCTTAGTATACTAGAAGTTAGTATCATCAGGATAGTGTACGTACTAACTAGTAACTAATCCTCCACAGATAGTATGTCTCAAATCACATACTTCTCTTAGTATACTAGAAGTTAGTATCATCAGGATAGTGTACGTACTAACTAGTAACTAATCCTCCACAGATAGTATGTCTCAAACATACTTCTCTTAGTATACTAGAAGTTAGTATCATCAGGATAGTGTACGTACTAACTAGTAACTAATCCTCCACAGATAGTATGTCTCAAACATACTTCTCTTAGTATACTAGAAGTTAGTATGCATCAGGATAGTGTACGTACTAACTAGTAACTAATCCTCCACAGATAGTATGTCTCAAATCATACTTCTCTTAGTATACTAGAAGAGTTTGATAAATAGCAACTAATCCTCCACAGATAGTTTGTTCAAATCAAATATAACAGGAAATATGCATATATATATATATATATATTTGATATATATATATTTTAGATATATATATATATATATGACGTAACTTCTGTTTACAATGTCACTAAGATAATAATAATAATAATAATAATAATAATAATAATAATAATAATAATATGGAGTCGTTTAGTGTAATAAGTGTCCATCGATCCATACTCAGTTTTGTGGGCGTTCTCTGCAGAATCATCACCTGGTGTGTGACGTGAAGACAGGTGTGTGTAGCTCAGACACTATGAAACAACACATGTGTGTAGCTCAGACACTATGAAACAACACACGTGTGTAGCTCAGACACTATGAAACAACACACGTGTGTAGCTCAGACACTATGAAACAACACACGTGTGTAGCTCAGACACTATGAAACAACACACGTGTGTAGCTCAGACACTATGAAACAACACACGTGTGTGTAGCTCAGACACTATGAAACAACACACGTGTGTAGCTCAGACACTATGAACAACACACGTGTGTAGCCCAGACACTATGAAACAACACACGTGTGTAGCTCAGACACTATGAAACAACACACGTGTGTAGCTCAGACACTATGAAACAACACACGTGTGTAGCTCAGACACTATGAAACAACACACGTGTGTAGCTCAGACACTATGAAACAACACACGTGTGTAGCTCAGACACTATGAAACAACACACGTGTGTAGCTCAGACACTATGAAACAACACACGTGTGTAGCTCAGCTCAGCACTATGAAACAACACACGTGTGTAGCTCAGACACTATGAAACAACACACGTGTGTAGCTCAGACACTATGAAACAACACACGTGTGTGTAGCTCAGACACTATGAAACAACACACGTGTGTAGCTCAGACACTATGAAACAACACACGTGTGTAGCTCAGACACTATGAAACAACACACGTGTGTAGCTCAGACACTATGAAACAACACACGTGTGTAGCTCAGACACTATGAAACAACACACGTGTGTAGCTCAGACACTATGAAACAACACACGTGTGTAGCCCTTGAAACACACACGTGTGAGCTCAGACACTATGAAACAACACACGTGTGTAGCTCAGACACTATGAAACAACACACGTGTGTAGCTCAGACACTATGAAACAACACACGTGTGTAGCTCAGACACTATGAAACAACACACGTGTGTAGCTCAGACACTATGAAACAACACACGTGTGTAGCTCAGACACTATGAAACAACACACGTGTGTAGCTCAGACACTATGAAACAACACACGTGTGTAGCTCAGACACTATGAAACAACACACGTGTGTAGCTCAGACACTATGAAACAACACACGTGTGTAGCTCAGTCACTATGAAACAACACGTGTGTAGCTCAGACACTATGAAACAACACACGTGTGTAGCTCAGACACTATGAAACAACACACGTGTGTAGCTCAGACACTATGAAACAACACACGTGTGTAGCTCAGACACTATGAAACAACACACGTGTGTAGCTCAGACACTATGAAACAACACACGTGTGTAGCTCAGACACTATGAAACAACAACACGTGTGTAGCTCAGACACTATGAAACAACACACGTGTGTAGCTCAGACACTATGAAACAACACACTGTGTGTAGCTCAGACACTATGAAACAACACACGTGTGTAGCTCAGACACTATGAAACAACACACGTGTGTAGCTCAGACACTATGAAACAACACACGTGTGTAGCTCAGACACTATGAAACAACACACGTGTGCAGATCAACACATACTCACAGTCTGTTGCTCCTCAGCTTTGGATCTTCTGTGTTTGATGATCTTTTATTTGTTTCTTAACTTCCTTGTTGCTGCTGTGTTGATCTTTTAAAGTGTTTACATTTGTATTGTTGTGTTGTTCACCAGTTGTGTGACTCTGGTCTACACACATCTTTACTAATATAAACCAATGAAACTAACTTCCTCGTCCAAAATTATTAATTTAACTTTTCTAAGATTTACAAATTGACAATAAGGTCTGAACTTTAATTCAATCGACATTACTTTCTGTAAATTAAATAAAGTTTGATCCATTTATTTTTAATCTCTGATCGATCAACTGTTTCATAAACACTGACATCTTTACTGACTGACGTCATCATTAATCGCCTCTGACTCGAACAAACAACCAGCGAGACTTGAGTTTAAAAACGTTCTCTAAATCAACTTCAATCAAGTTGAATTATTGATTCTCGTGAGCCAAAAATACAAATCACTAACTAACTTACTAACTTACTAGAGCGGTTTCTCTTCTTCACCGCGTCAGTGTTTACACTGAAATCATCCTCTACTGCCATCTTGAGGAAAGTTAGAGTTACTGCATTAATCCAGAAACCACGTGTTCATCCATGTCACTGACAACAACTAGAAAAATTAATATCTTTATAAATATTATGTGAAAGTATTTAATCGCGTGTTTTAATGTTGTTATAATTAATTAATTAATAGTTTTTTAATAAACTTGACCGGCGGATGAATACGTGTTGTGGTGAAAAGTCCGGTACTTCCCGTAAAGCGCGTCACTGAGACGGTTAACGACGGAAACGTTGCCTGGTGACGTCACACGTTTGAAACTATTTATCTGACAGTGTCGAGGCTCGTGCGGTCAGTGCAGATCTATGACGCTGTCATCACAGTGATGACGTCACACGTTTGAAACTATTTATCTGAAAGTGTCGAGGCTCGTGCGGTCAGTGCAGATCTATGACGCGGTCATCACAGTGATGACGTCGACGATACGTTACACTTAATAATGACGTGTGACTGCAGTTGAACGACACAAAGGTCACTAAACATTATATTTGACGTAAACATTCTTAGTTTTGTCGTAGTTTGTGTTTGTTTCGGGCGCCGGGTGAACGATCGCGGACTACTTCTTGACGGCGGATGTGCACCGATATACGAGCGGGGTAATGACGTCAGCCTGGTCTTGTGCTGTGGTTGTGAAAGATGGCCGCGGGTCCTCTCTCTGTCTCCTCCAACGCGTCCACCAACAACGATGGGATCCTCATCGGGGACAAGGTTTACTCGGAGGTTTATCTCACGATTGATAACTCGCTCATCCCGGAGGAGAAACTCTCCCCGACACCGTCCATGTTGGACGGCCTGGACCTGAGCACCGAGACCGACCTTCGCATCCTGGGCTGTGAGCTCATCCAGTCCGCCGGGATTCTTCTGCGCCTGCCTCAGGTGAGACACTAGCTTTAATCAAATAACCTCGTTCTCTTGTGATCCGCCATGTTTTGATGTGTTCGACTGTTGTTCTCGTCCAGCCGCTGTTAGCCGTTAGCATGCTACATTCAAAATGGCGGCGGGCCTTCTAGTACCAGACAAAGCCGTTAATTCTGCTGTAATCTCTCAATAGGTGGCCATGGCTACAGCACAGGTGCTTTTCCATCGGTTTTTCTATTCCAAGTCCTTCGTCAAGCACAGTTTTGAGGTGAGTTTTCATTGACGGAATAATGTGTTTTTAATCCTCAACGTTTGTTCAACGTCTGTGGCGGCCATGTTGTTTTTCTTGAGCCACTTCCTGATGTAATCTTCAGGCGTTTAAACTCTTGTGAACGACATGTTTTCAAGTCACACTCAGTTTAATAGAAGATCATGAGTCGATGACTAGCAAGACTTTAAAACCTCCTGATAACAGACTGCTAACATAGAGTTATACCTGCATCTACAATACACGAGTCCTATGTAAACACATGTTAAACGCTGCTCTTCATGTTCTGCCTCCAGATTGTTGCCATGGCCTGCATCAACCTGGCTTCCAAGATTGAAGAAGCTCCGCGACGAATCCGAGATGTCATCAATGTTTTCCACCATCTCAGACAGTTGAAAGATCGAAAGTAAGTCCTGACAGCGATGCTTTCATGTGTCTTTAAATGACTTGTTGTTTGAATGATTATTGTAAAAGTTCTCTTCTGTCATTCATGTACTCTAAACCATTTTAAAACTTTTCAGTTTCCTCGTCACTGGTAGTTTCAGAAGTGTAACTCATCTTAAGTTTGACATTGCACTAAATCTGATGCTACGACAAACCATTTTATTAGCCAAAATTGGTAATGCAGTAAATTGTCAACATTTCTCATAGAATCTGTTCATGTTTGGATTCTAAATACAGACATTAACTTGGCTTCTTTTTCCCTTTGCAACCAACTAACAGCGACCAGCTACATTTACCAAAGCCTGGGTGATGTGGAATGGTACGTAAGATGAAGCAGTCGGCATGACAACCATGGTGCCAGGGGGTCGCTCTCCTCCCCCAGGCCCACCCTCTTCCCGTGGGAGACGCCTGTGGTCTGAGCCACCGCGATTCACTGGGATCGGGGATGACAGGTTGGCCGAATGTCCTTGGCCCCTGGGTCAGCTTGAGGACTCCTGTGGTTCAAACTTAAGCTTTGGGTATCAGTCGGTCGAGACTGGAGGGTAATGTCGTTTCCTTCTCTGACTGCTCCTCACAATGCATTTTTGTCTGTGCATCAAATGCAAAAACCACATTCACCATATGTTGTCCATGGCTTCGAAGAAATATCAACACTTTTGACGCAAAAATAGCTTTTCTATGGTTGAAGTGCTAAAGTTTTATTAAGTTCCAAACGCAGTAAGTCTATCCCAGTCTGTGGACTAGTTTGTGTTTGTCTGAGACTTTATAACTTAACGCGGTGTGTCGTATGTCCTCCTGATTTTAAATGTAATTACATGTTTAGTTCAGGAGTAGATGAAAGTCAATGATACATAGAATCATATATATATTTGTTTAAATCACACTTGCACACAGAGGACTGGCATCTATCCTTGACACACTTGAACCAAACTGATGATGAGTCTCTTGACATCTGCTATAGAATGAAAGCAGTTGATCCAGCTGTTCATTTATAACTAACCTATCACTCTAACTTTGACTTGACTGCTTGAAATAATTCACTAGTGTTAAGAATTTGAGCTTCTGGCTGAAGACAGATCAAGGATTCTCGCTGATCCATTAGGCTAAGAGCCGCAGCTGGTTGTTGCACTTGAAGAAACTACTGTGACGTTGTTGGTATTTCTTGTTAAGCTGTGCTACAGAAGGTGTCTGAGGTTGAGGGCTGTCATCAGATCCCACAAGCTTCCACTGCAACCACAGGAGTCCGCAAACGTCATCGAGACGGTTGGGCATGCAATCATTCGCTTAAGTTGGTTGGATTGGGAAATTGAGCAGTAAACAGGAGCAGAAGAGAACTTTTACTTGGGTTTTATTTTGGGTAGAGGGAACATTATTTTATTTTTTTATCCCTTTTATAAACTAGGAACCCAAGTTCACTGATCCTTGATCAGAACTACATAAACACCAAAAACCAAGTCATCAAAGCGGAGCGGAGGGTTCTAAAAGAACTTGGCTTTTGTGTGCACGTGAAGCATCCACACAAGGTGAGTGTTGACCTTAAACCACAGATGAAAACAAGTTAAGTTGTGGCACAAGTTTTAATAGTTTAACTCCCACTACATTTTATACAAAAACATCTTTTCTGCCGCCTGACGTCAGCATTAATTCTTCCAGATCATCGTCATGTACCTTCAATTCCTGGAATGTGAGAAGAACCAAACCCTGGTCCAGACTGCCTGGTGAGTGTCCCCTTTGTCAAGACTGGACCTTCCCCACAGAGCAACCTGTCATGTGTGCCAGAGGTGCCACCAGACCTGGGTTTGATGCGTTGAATGGCCTTCAGGTGACGGAGCTTGAATTATCCGACAGGAGAAACTTGTCAGATAATTGGCTGCACCTGTGAGAGTCAGGACACGATTCAACGATTAATCCCAGGTCTGACTGCGACCTTCCTTCCATCCATTTGAAGCACTTATATCTGAAGAAGCCGTTTGTATATTTGCAAACGTTTGTTCTCACACTCGTGTCTGCCCTCACATGGCTTTGTTGTCAAGTCTGTTTGGTTGTGGTGCCGTCGGAGCTTGATTTAACTTTGTCCTTTCTCTCTACTCTTTGATTAAAGGGTAGTCCATGCTGGTAAGTCACAAACAGAACCTCTGAACTCTGCCTCCTCCAACCACTTGACCTCAGGAAGCTCCCCCCATTGGCTGGCTGCCCACCTCCAGACAGCCAAGCCCAATGCTGAGGTTCACTGCAGGGGGCGAGCGGGTCCTCAGCTTTCTCTTGGTGTCCGAAAGGATTTGTATTTTTTGCTGTTAAGGTTTAAATGTTACTGCCATTCTTTGACAATCTCATATAGACTTGTCTGTTTTCAAGTTAACCTGTACGTGCAGCCACAGGAGTATTTCTCCTCATGAGATGACA
The DNA here is from genome assembly GCA_016630915.1 of Callionymus lyra. Taxonomy (NCBI): domain Eukaryota; kingdom Metazoa; phylum Chordata; class Actinopteri; order Syngnathiformes; family Callionymidae; genus Callionymus; species Callionymus lyra. The sequence continues at coordinate 53,262 of JACEEU010000811.1, forward strand.
GTACTTGACTGTGTCTTGTTCCCAACTGACGTGGTGTCCAGACATTTGTCTGTTTTACAGGCTGACCCAGGACCTGTCGTCTACCAGCAGTCAGAGTTCACCGACCCCGTGTTGATCTAGTCTTGTCAGGCGTTCAAGTGTGTGCTCATGTGTGGGTAACATGTTGCTGAAGTGTAGCTGAGGTGCAGGGAGGTGTTGGTGTGGAGGACAGTGAAGCACGACTGTGTGGTAGATCTGGACTGATGTTGACTCGTCCTCGTGCTCAGGCATCCAAACATGTCTCTGTAAAACCTGTTGTGCCGACATTTGTTTAGTCACTTTTCCAACATGAACATCACTGTGTGTTTAGAGGCCGATGCTGCTGGATCAGAACACACACCCCTAGTTTGGTTAATTGAACGGTCGCGTCAGTAGAACCTGAGATGAGAGTCTTAAACCCAACATGTCGACAGAAACACTCGAGCAGCTGCTGAGCATGATCGTGAGCTGATCCTGAGTCAGTGTGTCGTACGTTTGTCTGCATGTGACGACCCTCTCGTTTCCCGTCACTTTTGTCGAAGCTTTGATTTGACGAGACTTTTATCACATGGACGCCCAGAGAGAGAAAGAGGACAAACTTAAAACTGGCTCAACGACGTCTTGTTACCAAGTTTCTGATGATCGTGTCGCTGCGTAGAGAAGATGCTATGTCTCGTGTTTTTGTTTCTTGAAGGAACTACATGAACGACAGCCTGAGGACGAACGTGTTTGTTCGGTTCCAGCCAGAGACCATCGCTTGTGCCTGCATCTTCCTCGCCGCCCGAGCTCTGCAGGTGAGCGTCGCCTCGCTCTGACGGCGTCACGTGAAGCTAAAGCTGTGGTTCCTCTAGATCGCTCTGCCCTCGCGGCCTCACTGGTACCTGCTGTTCGGAGCCACGGAGGAGGAGATCAAGGACGTGTGCGTCACCACCCTCAGACTCTACAGCAGGAAGAAGGTACGAGTCCAGATCACGGCAGCAGAACATGTATCGACTCCTCGTGTCTCCTCAGCCCAACTACGACCAGCTGGAGAAGGAGGTGGAGCGACGGAAAGTCTACCTGGCAGAAGCCAAACTGAAGGCCAAAGGCTTGAATCCTGATGGAACCCCGGCTCTGCTGGGAGGGTTCTCGCCCGCCTCCAAACCCTGTAGCCCAAGTGTGGTGAAGGTAGAAGAGAAGTCGCCCAACCACCAGACCACCAAGGCCGTGAAGAAGGAGCCGGACAGTCGGACTCAGATCAGTAAGAGTCCTCATAACGGGTGAGTCGACAACAAGCTCCTCCCTCTGGACACGTTTTCATGACCTTTGACCTGCAGCTTGAGGAAAGAATCCAAGACGACTCGGACCAGTCGGAGTGGAAGTCGGTCCAACTCGAGGACGCGGTCGCGGTCCAGGTCACGCTCGCCACGCAGACAGTAAGAACTCTGGTTTCCTCCCACCTGGACTGGAGTTTGGGTTGTAATGGTTTCTGTCCTTCAGCTACAACAGCAGACGCAGTCGCTCAGGAACCTACAGCTCGCGCTCGCGCTCTCGCTCGCACAGTCGCAGCCTGAGTCCTCGCCGACACCCGCCCTCGCCGCTCCTGCCGCACCTCAAGACCAAGAACAACCACCACAGCAACAGTGACTCCAAGACCGGACGCCACAGCAACAGTGGAAGTGGACACAAGAGGAAGCGTTCGCGCTCACGCTCACGGACGCCGCTCAAGCTGGAGCGCGAGCGAGAGAGGGAGCGCGAGCGAGAGCGCGAGAGAGAGAGGGGCGCCTTCGACCTCTCCACCAAGAAACACAAACACGAGCGAGGAGGTCACCGAGCAGAGCGTCGAGACCGGGAGAGGTCTCGCTCCTACGAGCGCGAGCGAGAGCGCGAGCGAAGCCACAAGAGCAAACACCACAGCAGCAGCAGCAGCGGTCACTCGGGACACGGGCGCCACCGCCGCTGACCTCCTGACCCCCCTGACCCTCCTGACCCCCCTCGTCCGCTCCGCGTCCAGACGGCAGCTGGAGCGAGTCTGATGGATTCAAGAAGCTGCCTTCAACCTGCCAAAAACTGGACCTGAATGTGGATGAAGAAAAGTCCGAGTTCCTCAGATGCTTGTGTTGTCATGCGTTCCCTCTGCACGTCACATGATCAGACTTTGTTCAGGTTCACACACACACACACACACACACACACACACACACACACACACACACACACACTCCCGCGGCTGATATTTGGCCCGGTGTTCAAAGCCTCTGAGGAGTTCGGATCCTTGTCACGTGACCTCAGCCTCCAAACCCACCTGACGACGGTTTTCTTGTCGAGCGAAGACTTATTTACAGTGTAAAGTTTATCTTTATCTGCTGACGAACGTCAACGCTTTGATTTTCTAAAAGCGACTGTTCAGTGTAAGAAAGTGTAAATAGTGAGTCGATGGACAGAGCTTTGTTTTCTTTTGTGTCCGGTTTACTCCTCGAGACGTCGGCTTGAATATTTTAGGATTGTCAGTTTGTTACACTGGTTTCAAGTCTGTCTGTGATCATGTCTATTTTTATTCAATAAAAACATTATTACACAAATCGAAGCAGTTCGTCTGTTGACCACCAGAGGGGGCCGTGGCCTACACATCAGCAGGTCTATGACGTCATCAGCCACTGAAACGACGGGAATCGAACATTTTTATTACAATTATATAATAATAATAATTCTACAGAAGAACATGTTTCTATTTGTTTATTGCTGTCATCGTCAATCACTTTAGGATCGATGTGTATTGCTATGAAGTACTGTCTTCAGGTCACGTGTCTCAGGTGCGTCACAGGTCTCAGGTGCATCTCAGGTGCGTCACAGGTCTCAGGTGCGTCACAGATGCGTCTCAGGTGCGTCACAGGTCTCAGGTGCATCTCAGGTGCGTCACAGGTCTCAGGTGCATCTCAGGTGCGTCACAGGTCTCAGGTGCGTCACAGGTCTCAGGTGCATCTCAGGTGCGTCACAGGTCTCAGGTGCGTCACAGGTGCGTCACAGGTCTCAGGGGCGTCACAGGTCTCAGGTGCATCTCAGGTGCGTCACAGGTCTCAGGTGCATCTCAGGTGCGTCACAGGTCTCAGGTGCATCTCAGGTGCGTCACAGGTCTCGGGTGCGTCACAGGTCTCAGGTGCATCTCAGGTGCATCTCAGGTGCGTCACAGGTCTCAGGTGCATCTCAGGTGCGTCACAGGTCTCAGGTGCATCTCAGGTGCGTCACAGGTCTCAGGTGCGTCACAGGTGCGTCACAGGTCTCAGGTGCGTCTACAGGTAGGTCGTGGCCTCGTGGTTCTGGCGCTCTCTAGCCTGAGCCACGGCGACGTTGATGCACTGCAGCCACTGCTCGGCGTGTTCCTCGTCCTCGGCCTTCAACACGTACGTCTTGTTGTCAGCGAAGATCTCGAAGGCTCGCGGGAGACCTCGCTCGCGCCGCTTCCTGGCGACCACCTGCTCGCCAACACGAAGGTCAGGGTCAAGGTCACGTGGACGACCCTCACACTCACCTTGACGCTCTGGACCTTGCTGAGCTCGATGGGATCCTCGTCGTCCTTCTGCAGGAACGACACCTTGGATCAGAACATGTTCATGTTCTAGATAAACATTGAATGATAGAAAAGATGAAGATTAAGAATAAATAATGAGTTTAAGATAAGAATCCACTTATAAGTGAATTAAGTGTCAACACTTAATTTTTAAGTGTGTTGCTCAAGAGTGAAGCTCACGCACACACACGTGTTTTCTTTTAGTGTTAACATCTGATCTTTCACAACTGAAACACAAGTCCTTTGTTGAGTAAAAATAGACCTGCAGTCACACACACACACATAAATACACACACACATAAATACACACACACATATATATACACACACACATAAATACACACACACATAAATACACACACACATAAATACACACACATAAATACACACACACACACACACACATAAATACACACACACACACATAAATACACACACACATAAATACACACACACATAAATACACACACACATAAATACACACACACATAAATACACACACACACATAAATACACACACACATATATATACACACACACATAAATACACACACACATAAATACACACACACATAAATACACACACACACATAAATACACACACACATAAATACACACACAAAATAAACACACACATAAATCACACACACACACATAAATACACACACACATAAATACACACACACATAAATACACACACACACACACATAAATACACACACACATAAATACACACACACACACACACACATAAATACACACACATAAATACACACACACACACATAAATACACACACACATAAATACACACACACACACACACACATAAATACACACACGCACACATAAATCACAACACACACACATAAATACACACACAAATACACACACACAAATAACACACACACACATAAATACACACACACATAAATACACACACACACACACACACACATAAATACACACACACACATACATAAATACACCCATAAAACACACACACATAAATACACACACACATAAATACACACACACACACACAAATACACACTACAACATAAAAACAAAAAACACATAAAAAAACAAAACACACACACATAAATACACACACACACACATAAATACACACACACATAAATACACACACATAAATACACACACACACACATAAATACACACACACACATACACACACACACACACATAAATACACACACACATAAATACACACACACACACACATAAATACACACACACACACACATACACACACATAAATACACACACACACACACATTAACACTAATGTTAGCTTCAGATCACACAGAAAATAATGTTTTCTTAACTTCAAAACTGAATTAAAATCAACTTCTATGTTCAGATGTTTATGATCCATTTATTTAAAATCGATTTGATACAATTTAATGTTAAAATGTTAAACTTTCTTTACTTTTGTACGTGAAGCCTCGATGCTAAAAGTTCTACATGCTAACAATGCTAACTATGCTAACATGCTAACATGCTAACAATGCTAACTATGCTAACATGCTAACATGCTAACTATGCTACATGCTAACAATCCTTGACTCCAGGAACAAGTCAACACGTCTCCAGAGAGTCTGGTCAAGGTCAAGGTCTGGTCTGACCTCTTGACCTCTACGTACTGATTTTCCTTTCCTGAAGAGCAGCTGGTTTCCTGCCAGAGTGAAGTAACGTGTTCTCCAGCGTTTGATGAACTTCCAGCGAACCTGCTTCTCCTTCAGCTTCCCCTCCATGAGAGGTCGGCCCTCCTGGTTCACTCCTGCAGACACGTTCATGTTTTGAATCTGAGTCCAGCTTCAATAACTCTCAACAAACACGACCTTGAACGTGTTGCAGCGGCTGACGTTGAGATGATTCAGACACGAAACGTTCAACTTCCTCCTTCGACAGGAAGTCACATGATTGCATCATCGCTCACCTATTTGACCTTGTCTAGTGTTGAGTCGCAGCAGAGCTTTGATGTTGACACCTGGACAGGTGTGGACCTGCAGCAGGTTCACAACCTCTGAGGCTCCACCACAACCACGCAAACATCGAGAAGATCCTCAAAGTCGTCACTTGCTCTGATGACTCGTCATGATTCTGATGATTCTCATCCTGATCGTCTTCATCACTCGTCATCACAGCTGTCAATCATCTTAACTTAATTGTATTGGTGATGTCACCATGATGGACGTTCACTCTGACACCAGCGAGTGGAGACACGCAGAACGACCTTCAACTTGACATTCAACTCCGTTGTCGTTCTTTACGACTTCATCTAAAAACTTGTGTGTCGACACGTCTGTAGAAGTTATTGAATCATCTCGTCTTGTCATTTACATCTTTACATGTTTACGAGAACATTCATGGTTTTCTTTTACAATCTTTGGTTGTTTGGATGAGAAGATTGAGAGGAACATTGAGAAGAACATTGAGAGGAACATTGAGAGGAACATTGAGAGGAACATTGAGAGGAACATTGAGAAGAACATTGAGAGGAACATTGAGAAGAACAGTGAAAGGAACATTGAGAGGAACATTGAGAAGAACATTGAAAGGAACATTGAGAGGAACATTGAGAGGAACATTGAGAAGAACATTGAGAGGAACATTGAGAGGAACATTGAGAGGAACATTGGGAGAAATTGAGAGGAACATTGAGAAGGAAGAACATTGAGAGGAACATTGAGAAGAACATTGGGAAGAACATTGAGAGGAACATTGAGAAGAACATTGAGAAGAACATTGAAAAGAACATTGAGAGGAACATTGAAAAGAACATTGAGAGGAACATTGAGAAGAACATTGAAAGGAACATTGAGAAGAACATTGAGAAGAACATTGAAAGGAACATTGAGAAGAACATTGAAAAGAACATTGAGAGGAACATTGAGAAGAACATTGAGAGGAACATTGAGAAGAACATTGAGAAGAACATTGAAAGGAACATTGAGAAGAACATTGAGAAGAACATTGAAAGGAACATTGAGAGGAACATTGAGAACAACATTGAGAAGAATGTGTATGTGTGTGTGTGTCTCTGTGTGTGTGTGTGTGTGTGTGTGTGTGTGTGTGTGTGTGTGTGTGTGTGTGTGTGTGTGTGTGTGTGTGTGTGTGTGTACCTGCAGCCTTCTCCGGGTTGTTGCACATGAAGCAGATCCAAGATGTTTCTGCTTCACTGAAGCCAAACAGGTCAAAGAAACGAGTTTCCTTCAGTTGGATCTGAAGATTGTCCAAATCCTGAGAAGAATCACATGATTTCACAAGAGTGACATATGCTGTCGTGCTGAGCTGTCCAGGGTGTCCCCTTCCTCCCCCGTGTAGCTGGGATATAATGGTGTGTGAACATGTGTGTGTGTGTGTGAACATGTGTGTTAACATGTGTGTAAGTGTGTGTGAACATGTGTGTGTGTGTGTGTGTGTGTGAACATGTGTGTTAACATGTGTGTGAACATGTGTGTTAACATGTGTGTGAACATGTGTGTTAACATGAGTGTAAGTGTGTGTAAAGATG
>JACEEU010000812.1:0-10000 GCA_016630915.1 Callionymus lyra
TAATCCAACAATTTTCAACTATAATCAAACAATTTTCAACTAGAATCCAACAATTTTCGACTATAATCCAACAATTTTCAACTATAATCAAACAATTTTCAACTATAATCAAACAATTTTCAACTAGAATCCAACAATTTTCGACTATAATCCAACAATTTTCAACTATAATCCAACAATTTTCAACTATAATCAAACAATTTTCAACTAGAATCCAACAATTTTCAACTGTAATCCAACAATTTTCAACTATAATCAAACAATTTTCAACTAGAATCCAACAATTTTCGACTATAATCCAACAATTTTCAACTATAATCAACAATTTTCAACTATAATCCAACAATTTTCAACTATAATCCAACAATTTTCAACTATAATCCAACAATTTTCAACTATAATCAAACAATTTCAACTATAATCAACAATTTTCAACTATAATCAACAATTTTCAACTATAATCCAACAATTTTCAACTATAATCCAACAATTTTCAACTATAATCCAACAATTTTCAACTATAATCAAACAATTTCAACTATAATCAACAATTTTCAACTATAATCAACAATTTTCAACTATAATCCAACAATTTTCAACTATAATCAAACAATTTTCAACTATAATCAAACAATTTTCAACTATAATCAAACAATTTTCAACTATAATCCAACAATTTTTAACTATAATCCAACAATTTTCAACTATAATCCAACAATTTTCAACTGTATGTTAAAACTAACGTGTTAAATATTATATAATAATAATAATAAATGTTTACCATTTGCTTGAGCCTGTAGTTCTTGTTCGACAGGTGGTTGAAAAAAGCTGCACAAACGATCACTGATGGACCTGAACGGAGAGAAGATGCAAAGGTTTGTCACTTTGAGTTATTATTATTAGTGTGTCTGACCTGCTGAAGGAGGAATCAAGTGACTCCACCTCAGGTGCTCAGGTGAGGTTCAAACACCTGTAACGTAGATCTAGATCTAATAAGTGACTCCACCTCAGGTGTCCAGGTGAGGTTCAAGGAAGGTCTCAAGTTGACCTCCTCCTGACCTGGAAGTGAACCAAGAACCTTCCTGCTGTGAGATGATCGTGTTTTCCTGGTTTAATCATCTCAACATGTGACTCAACTGTTCAGATCGTGATCCACCAGTCGCTCCTTCGAAGATCTTCTCGACCCTTGACCTTCATCCTCCTCCTGCTCCGCTCCAGCAGATCCTGGTAGATGTTCTTGTAAATAATCCCAGATGTTGTTCATGTTTCCAGGCCTGGTAGAAGATACACGAATGAAGAACATGTCACTCTGAACAAAGTTTGTTTCATCAACAGAAAACTCACTCGATGGACCTGATCTCCTGGATCCAGCCCGTGAGGTTGTGGATGAAGGAAAAGTCCCTCATGTCTCCTGAGGTCTCTAAGACTGGACTGAAGACACAAACACATCTGTGGTTAACACGTGTTCTTCAGGAGATGATTCTGTCTTGAGGAGCAAAGACTTGACTCTGACCAGAGGGCATCATCTGAGTTCATGACTAGAACCTTCAGCACTTCTACACCTGGACCTCTGGGATCATCTGAGGTCATGACTAGAACCTTCAGCACTTCTACACCTGGACCTCTGGGATCATCTGAGGTCATGACCAGAACCTTCAGCACTTCTACACCTGGACCTCTGGGATCATCTGAGGTCATGACCAGAACCTTCAGCACTTCTACACCTGGACCTCTGGGATCATCTGAGGTCATGACCAGAACCTTCAGCACTTCTACACCTGGACCTCTGGGATCATCTGAGGTCATGGCCAGAACCTTCAGCACTTCTACACCTGGACCTCTGGGATCATCTGAGGTCATGGCCAGAACCTTCAGCACTTCTACACCTGGACCTCTGGGATCATCTGAGGTCATGACCAGAACCTTCAGCACTTCTACACCTGGACCTCTGGGATCATCGGAGTTCATGACCAGAACCTTCAGCACTTCTACACCTGGACCTCTGGGATCATCTTAGTTCATGACCAGAACCTTCAGCACTTCTACACCTGGACCTTTTGGGGTAATCTGAGTTCATGACCAGAACCTTCAGCACTTCTACACCTGGACCTCTGGGATCATCTGAGGTCATGACCAGAACCTTCAGCACTTCTACATCTGGACCTTTTGGGATCATCTGAGTTCATGACCAGAACCTTCAGCACTTCTACACCTGGACCTCTGGGATCATCTGAGGTCATGACCAGAACCTTCAGCACTTCTACACCTGGACCTTTTGGGATCATCTGAGTTCATGACCAGAACCTTCAGCACTTCTACACCTGGACCTCTGGGATCATCTGAGGTCATGACCAGAACCTTCAGCACTTCTACACCTGGACCTCTGGGATCATCTGAGGTCATGACCAGAACCTTCAGCACTTCTACACCTGGACCTTTTGGGATCATCTGAGGTCATGACCAGAACCTTCAGCACTTCTACACCTGGACCTCTGGGATCATCTGAGGTCATGACCAGAACCTTCAGCACTTCTACACCTGGACCTCTGGGATCATCTGAGTTCATGACCAGAACCTTCAGCACCTCTACACCTGGACCTCTGGGATCATCTGAGGTCATGACCAGAACCTTCAGCACTTCTACACCTGGACCTCTGGGATCATCTCAGTTCATGACCAGAACCTTCAGCACTTCTACACCTGGACCTTTTGGGATCATCTGAGTTCATGACCAGAACCTTCAGCACTTCTACACCTGGACCTCTGGGATCATCTGAGGTCATGACCAGAACCTCCAGCACTTCTACACCTGGACCTCTGGGATCATCTGAGGTCATGGCCAGAACCTTCAGCACTTCTACACCTGGACCTCTGGGATCATCTGAGGTCATGACCAGAACCTTCAGCACTTCTACACCTGGACCTCTGGGATCATCTGAGATCATGACCAGAACCTTCAGCACTTCTACACCTGGACCTCTGGGATCATCTGAGGTCATGACCAGAACCTTCAGCACTTCTACACCTGGACCTCTGGGATCATCTGAGGTCATGACCAGAACCTTCAGCACTTCTACACCTGGACCTTTTGGGATCATCTGAGTTCATGACCAGAACCTTCGGCACTTCTACACCTGGACCTCTGGGATCATCTGAGGTCATGACCAGAACCTTCAGCACTTCTACACCTGGACCTCTGGGATCATCTGAGTTCATGACCAGAACCTTCAGCACTTCTACACCTGGACCTTTTGGGATCATCTGAGTTCATGACCAGAACCTTCGGCACTTCTACACCTGGACCTTTTGGGATCATCTGAGGTCATGACCAGAACCTTCAGCACTTCTACACCTGGACCTTTTGGGATCATCTGAGGTCATGACCAGAACCTTCAGCACTTCTACACCTGGACCTCTGGGATCATCTGAGGTCATGACCAGAACCTTCAGCACTTCTACACCTGGACCTCTGGGATCATCTGAGGTCATTACTAGAACCTTCAGCACTTCTACACCTGGACCTCTGTGATCATCTGTGGTCATGACCAGAACCTTCAGCACTTCTACACCTGGACCTCTGGGATCATCTGAGGTCATGACCAGAACCTTCAGCACTTCTACACCTGGACCTCTGGGATCATCTGAGTTCATGACCAGAACCTTCAGCACTTCTACACCTGGACCTCTGGGATCATCTGAGGTCATGACCAGAACCTTCAGCACTTCTACACCTGGACCTCTGGGATCATCTGAGGTCATGACCAGAACCTTCAGCAGCTCACATAGACTCACAGTCAGGTGTGAAAAAGTTCTTCTCACTAAAGCCATAAATGATTCACGAAGAGTCTTCTTTGTTTCCTGTCCTGGATGAAACATTCATGTCTCAACCTCCTGGACACGCCATGTTGTCCCAGCACACACACACACACACACACACACACACACACACACACACACACACACACACACACACACACACACACGCTCCAGCAGCTCTACACTGCGTCAGGAGCCCCAGGTCAAGTGGAGGGCCCGGTGCATCAGCAGGTGACTGAGGTGCTTCAACACCTTCACACACTAGAACAACACATGTCATTATTCACACATCCTGTCGACTCACAACTTATTAAACACATGTTGTTGTGATGTGTGACTCTATTGTATCATCAGTGTGTGTCGTTGTGATGTGTGACTCTATTGTATCATCAGTGTGTGTGTTGTTGTGATGTGTGACTCTATTGTATCATCAGTGTGTGTGTTGTTGTGATGTGTGACTCTATTGTATCATCAGTGTGTGTGTTGTTGTGATGTGTGACTCTATTGTATCATCAGTGTGTGTGTGTTGTTGTGATGTGTGACTCTATTGTATCATCAGTGTGTGTGTGTTGTTGTGATGTGTGACTCTATTGTATCATCAGTGTGTGTGTTGTTGTGATGTGTGACTCTATTGTATCATCAGTGTGTGTGTGTTGTTGTGATGTGTGACTCTATTGTATCATCAGTGTGTGTGTTGTTGTGATGTGTGACTCTATTGTATCATCAGTGTGTGTGTTGTTGTGATGTGTGACTCTATTGTATCATCAGTGTGTGTGTTGTTGTGATGTGTGACTCTATTGTATCATCAGTGTGTGTGTTGTTGTGATGTGTGACTCTATTGTATCATCAGTGTGTGTGTTGTTGTGATGTGTGACTCTATTGTATCATCAGTGTGTGTGTGTTGTTGTGATGTGTGACTCGATTGTATCATCAGTGTGTGTGTGTTGTTGTGATGTGTGACTCTATTGTATCATCAGTGTGTGTGTGTTGTTGTGATGTGTGACTCTATTGTATCATCAGGGTGTGTGTGTTGTGATGTGTGACTCTATTGTATCATCAGTGTGTGTGAGTTGTTGTGATGTGTGACTCTATTGTATCATCAGTGTGTGTGTGTTGTGATGTGTGACTCTATTGTATCATCAGTGTGTGTGTGTTGTGATGTGTGACTCTATTGTATCATCAGTGTGTGTGTGTTGTGATGTGTGACTCTATTGTATCATCAGTGTGTGTGTGTTGTTATGTGTGACTCTATTGTATCTTCAGTGTGTGTGTGTTGTGATGTGTGACTCTATTGTATCATCAGTGTGTGTGTGTTGTTATGTGTGACTCTATTGTATCTTCAGTGTGTGTGTGTTGTGATGTGTGACTCTATTGTATCATCAGTGTGTGTGTGTGTTGTTATGTGTGACTCTATTGTATCATCATTGTGTGTGTGTGTTGTTGTGATGTGTGACTCTATTGTATCATCAGTGTGTTTGTGTTGTTGTGATGTGTGACTCTATTGTATCATCAGTGTGTGTGTTGTGATGTGTGACTCTATTGTATCATCAGTGTGTGTGTGTTGTTATGTGTGACTCTATTGTATCTTCAGTGTGTGTGTGTTGTGATGTGTGACTCTATTGTATCATCAGTGTGTGTGTGTGTTGTTATGTGTGACTCTATTGTATCATCATTGTGTGTGTGTGTTGTTGTGATGTGTGACTCTATTGTATCATCAGTGTGTTTGTGTTGTTGTGATGTGTGACTCTATTGTATCATCAGTGTGTGTGTTGTGATGTGTGACTCTATTGTATCATCAGTGTGTGTGTGTTGTGATGTGTGACTCTATTGTATCATCAGTGTGTGTGTTGTGATGTGTGACTCTATTGTATCATCAGTGTGTGTTGTTGTGATGTGTGACTCTATTGTATCATCAGTGTGTGTGTGTTGTTGTGATGTGTGACTCTATTGTATCATCAGTGTGTGTGTTGTTGTGATGTGTGACTCTATTGTATCATCAGTGTGTGTGTGTTGTTGTGATGTGTGACTCTATTGTATCATCAGTGTGTGTGTGTTGTTGAGATGTGTGACTCTATTGTATCATCAGTGGGTGTGTGTTGTTGTGATGTGTGACTCTATTGTATCATCAGTGTGTGTGTTGTTGTGATGTGTGCCTCTATTGTATCATCAGTGTGTGTGTTGTTGTGATGTGTGACTCTATTGTATCATCAGTGTGTGTGTTGTTGTGATGTGTGACTCTATTGTATCATCAGTGTGCGTGTTGTTGTTGTGATGTGTGACTCTATTGTATCATCAGTGTGTGTGTGTGTTGTTGTGATGTGTGACTCTATTGTATCATCAGTGTGTGTGTGTTGTTGTGATGTGTGACTCTATTGTATCATCAGTGTGTGTGTGTGTTGTTGTGATGTGTGACTCTATTGTATCATCAGTGTGTGTGTTGTTGTGATGTGTGACTCTATTGTATCATCAGTGTGTGTGTTGTTGTGATGTGTGACTCTATTGTATCATCAGTGTGCGTGTTGTTGTTGTGATGTGTGACTCTATTGTATCATCAGTGTGTGTGTGTGTTGTTGTGATGTGTGACTCTATTGTATCATCAGTGTGTGTGTTGTTGTGATGTGTGACTCTATTGTATCATCAGTGTGTGTGTGTTGTTGTGATGTGTGACTCTATTGTATCATCAGGGTGTGTGTGTTGTTGTGATGTGTGACTCTATTGTATCATCAGGGTGTGTGTGTTGTGATGTGTGACTCTATTGTATCATCAGTGTGTGTGTTGTGATGTGTGACTCTATTGTATCATCAGTGTGTGTGTTGTTGTGATGTGTGACTCTATTGTATCATCAGTGTGTGTGTTGTTGTGATGTGTGACTCTATTGTATCATCAGTGTGTGTGTGTTGTTGTGATGTGTGACTCTATTGTATCATCAGGGTGTGTGTGTGTTGTGATGTGTGACTCTATTGTATCATCAGGGTGTGTGTGTTGTGATGTGTGACTCTATTGTATCATCAGTGTGTGTGTTGTGATGTGTGACTCTATTGTATCATCAGTGTGTGTGTTGTTGTGATGTGTGACTCTATTGTATCATCAGGGTGTGTGTGTTGTTGTGATGTGTGACTCTATTGTATCATCAGTGTGTGTGTTGTTGTTGTGATGTGTGACTCTATTGTATCATCAGTGTGTGTGTGTTGTTGTGATGTGTGACTCTATTGTATCATCAGTGTGTGTGTGTTGTTGTGATGTGTGACTCTATTGTATCATCAGGGTGTGTGTGTTGTTGTGATGTGTGACTCTATTGTATCATCAGGGTGTGTGTGTTGTGATGTGTGACTCTATTGTATCATCAGTGTGTGTGTTGTGATGTGTGACTCTATTGTATCATCAGTGTGTGTGTGTTGTGATGTGTGACTCTATTGTATCATCAGTGTGTGTGTTGTTGTGATGTGTGACTCTATTGTATCATCAGTGTGTGTGTGTTGTGATGTGTGACTCTATTGTATCATCAGTGTGTGTGTGTTGTTGTGATGTGTGACTCTATTGTATCATCAGTGTGTGTGTGTTGTTGTGATGTGTGACTCTATTGTATCATCAGTGTGTGTGTTGTTGTGATGTGTGACTCTATTGTATCATCAGTGTGTGTTGTTGTGATGTGTGACTCTATTGTGTCATCAGTGTGTGTGTGTTGTTGTGATGTGTGACTCTATTGTATCATCAGTGTGTGTGTGTTGTGATGTGTGACTCTATTGTATCATCAGTGTGTGTGTGTTGTGTGACTCTATTGTATCATCAGTGTGTGTGTGTTGTTGTGATGTGTGACTCTATTGTACTATCAGTGTGTGTGTTGTTGTGATGTGTGACTCTATTGTATCATCAGTGTGTGTGTTGTTGTGATGTGTGACTCTATTGTATCATCAGTGTGTGTGTTGTTGTGATGTGTGACTCTATTGTATCATCAGTGTGTGTGTGTTGTTGTGATGTGTGACTCTATTGTATCATCAGTGTGTGTGTGTTGTTGTGATGTGTGACTCTATTGTATCATCAGTGTGTGTTGTTGTGATGTGTGACTCTATTGTATCATCAGTGTGTGTGTGTTGTTGTGATGTGTGACTCTATTGTATCATCAGTGTGTGTTTGTTGTTGTGATGTGTGACTCTATTGTATCATCAGTGTGTGTGTGTGTGTTGTGATGTGTGACTCTATTGTATCATCAGTGTGTGTTGTTGTGATGTGTGACTCTATTGTATCATCAGTGTGTGTGTGTTGTTGTGATGTGTGACTCTATTGTATCATCAGTGTGTGTGTGTTGTGGTGATGTGTGACTCTATTGTATCATCAGTGTGTGTGTTGTTGTGATGTGTGACTCTATTGTATCATCAGTGTGTGTTGTTGTGATGTGTGACTCTATTGTATCATCAGTGTGTGTGTGTTGTTGTGATGTGTGACTCTATTGTATCATCAGTGTGTGTGTGTTGTTGTGATGTGTGACTCTATTGTATCATCAGTGTGTGTGTGTTGTGATGTGTGACTCTATTGTATCATCAGTGTGTGTGTGTTGTGATGTGTGACTCTATTGTATCATCAGTGTGTGTGTGTTGTTGTGATGTGTGACTCTATTGTACCATCAGTGTGTGTGTTGTTGTGATGTGTGACTCTATTGTATCATCAGTGTGTGTGTTGTTGTGATGTGTGACTCTATTGTATCATCAGTGTGTGTGTTGTTGTGATGTGTGACTCTATTGTATCATCTATGTGTGTGTGTTGTTGTGATGTGTGACTCTATTGTATCATCAGTGTGTGTGTGTTGTTGTGATGTGTGACTCTATTGTATCATCAGTGTGTGTGTGTTGTGATGTGTGACTCTATTGTATCATCAGTGTGTGTGTTGTGATGTGTGACTCTATTGTATCATAAGTGTGTGTGTGTTGTGATGTGTGACTCTATTGTATCATCAGTGTGTGTTGTTGTGATGTGTGACTCTATTGTATCATCAGTGTGTGTGTGTTGTGATGTGTGACTCTATTGTATCATCAGTGTGTGTGTGTTGTGATGTGTGACTCTATTGTATCATCAGTGTGTGTGTGTTGTGATGTGTGACTCTATTGTATCATCAGTGTGTGTGTGTTGTGATGTGTGACTCTATTGTATCATCAGTGTGTGTGTTGTGATGTGTGACTCTATTGTATCATCAGTGTGTGTGTGTTGTGATGTGTGACTCTATTGTATCATCAGTGTGTGTGTGTTGTGATGTGTGACTCTATTGTATCATCAGTGTGTGTGTGTTGTGATGTGTGACTCTATTGTATCATCAGTGTGTGTGTGTTGTTGTGATGTGTGACTCTATTGTATCATCAGTGTGTGTGTTGTTGTGATGTGTGACTCTATTGTATCATCAGTGTGTGTGTTGTTGTGATGTGTGACTCTATTGTATCATCAGTGTGTGTGTGTTGTTGTGATGTGTGACTCTATTGTATCATCATGTGTGTGTGTTGTTGTGATGTGTGACTCTATTGTATCATCAGTGTGTGTGTTGTTGTGATGTGTGACTCTATTGTATCATCAGTGTGTGTGTTGTTGTGATGTGTGACTCTATTGTATCAGTGTGTGTGTGTTGTGATGTGTGACTCTATTGTATCATCAGTGTGTGTGTGTGTTGTGATGTGTGACTCTATTGTATCATCAGTGTGTGTGTGTTGTGATGTGTGACTCTATTGTATCATCAGTGTGTGTGTGTGTTGTGATGTGTGACTCTATTGTATCATCAGTGTGTGTGTGTTGTTGTGATGTGTGACTCTATTGTATCATCAGTGTGTGTGTGTTGTGATGTGTGAGCACCAACACACTCACTCGCTGTTGGACACTTTGATCAGAGCCTTCGCCAGCAACATGGGCCACAGCTCTGATTGACGGGTCGTCGCCGGCAGCAGCAGTTGGTTCTGCTCGTCGAACGGCAGCAGATCGTCCACCGTGGTCTTCCTCCAGCAGCCCTGAGAGAAGATCGTGATGCTCAGAGAAGATCGTGATGGTCAGAGAAGATCGTGATGGTCAGAGAAGATCGTGATGGTCAGAGAAGATCGTGATGGTCAGAGAAGATCGTGATGATCAGAGAAGATCAGGTGATGCTCAGGGAAGATCGTGATGGTCAGAGAAGATCATGATGGTCAGAGAAGATCGTGATGGTCAGAGA
>JACEEU010000812.1:17500-95000 GCA_016630915.1 Callionymus lyra
CAAACACAGAGATGGTTCCAATGTGAGTTCATGTGATAAGAAACATCAGGAAATCTCAAGTAAAGCAAAAACAATCAAGGGACCCAGAACAGAACCTTGAGGGACTCCATAACTATATTTGATTCAGGCCTAATTTGATTGACAGATGCACTGAAACAGCGCCCAGTTCAAATATAAAAATACAAATATTATTTTCATGATATTCTTTTTCCTTCGAGTATTATACACGTGAGGAGGAACTTCGGTTATTATGGTCTGGACCACTCTTCAGTCGACCACTGGACTTGTTTACGTTGGAAGCAGGAACTGGAGTTAATGTCTATCAAAAAAATGCTCTGAGAACATAATGCTTCGTGTTTATGGGTCGGTGGCCGCGAAGGTTTCTGAGGCTTCAAAGTGGGCCCTGAGATGGAGAAGGTTGAGGACCAATCTGCTCTGAGATGTTTACAGAAGCCCGACTCTTAATGGCTTTATTGATCGTTAACCGTTTTTTGTCGGAGTCAAAGTAAAAGGTTGGTGTTGAATAAATGATAACATTGATCTTGACGTGATGTTCACGTCATCATCATGATGTTTGTAGGACGTGATGTTGAAGGAAGACCTTTACGGTGAACGGGCTCCTGGTCCTCCTCCCCTCCTCGGGCTCCCACCGCTCCCGGTCCACCTCGGCCTCGACCCACTGGGGCCACATGGAAGTCCTCGGACCTGCCTGGCTCTCCAGGGACGAGCAGGTCTGAGAGATCCTGAGAAAGAAAGGAAGGTCGAGAATCAACAAGTCGAGCAACAAAACAGGTCCATGTTTCCACTGACCTTGACTGTCTGCTGGAGAAGTTCACTTTACTCGAAACGTCTTTCTTCTTTGGCAGTGATTTAGACATTTTTCTGTGTTTTTTTACCTTCAATTTGCTCAAAAGCGGATCGTCGTCCAGGTGAGTCTGTGTCCGCAGGTGAGACTCGAAAGTTCTTCTGGTATTTTTGATGGATTCATTCGACCTTGAATCACCAACGAACCCTGCGAGATGTTTTCTGTTTCGCGTCCTCCTGGCGTGGAAACTCCAGCTGTTGCCAGGCAACCACGCTGTTGGCGGGGGGGGCGGATCTCTTCCTGGTTCAAACGCGATTTTACGAGATTTTGAAAAAAAAACGAGTTTTCAAGAGAGAAAATACATATATATATATATATATATATGTATATATATTGTACAAAGACTCGTGTTGTATTAAAGGATGCGAGAAAAAACGTTCGTTGTAAACATATAAATAAAATGATAATATATATAATAATATGAAGAGTTATTCGTTTTATAATATTAACTATACATTCCTGTGTAATTAAATAAGAAAAAAAACCGACGCGTTAGTTTAATTTTCAGCGCTCACCACGTGACTCTCTAGGACCGTTTCCTTTTTTTTTTTTTCTCCTCCCCCCCCCCCTGGGGTTTTTGTCAGCGTCACCAACGTTGCTAGGCGACCGCGGAAGCTCTGGTTTCAACAACAGTTTAAAAAAAGTGACGCTGAAAGAAAAACATGTTTTCACTTCTATCTGTAGATATTTGAGGATATATTCAGATATCAGTGTCACAGGAAACATGTTCGAATCGTTCACAGGAAACCACGTGATCGCTCAACACACACACACACACACACACCTCGTAAAGAAAGTCAAACGTGACTTTGCACCTTATAAAAAACACACAACGACACACACGCTGAGAAAAGCGTGACTTTTCATGAGACCCTGAAGAAACAAAAGAGTCTTTTTTTCATCCTGATGTCTGTGGATCTGAGCTGCTGTTTGTCTGCTGACTGTTGTTAAGAGGATTCACGTGTTGCTGCTTATCCACACACACACACACACACACACACACACACACACACACACACACACACACACACACACACACACACACACACACACACACTCACACACACACACACACACGCACACACACACACACACACACACACACACACTCTCACACACACGAACACACACACGCGCACACACACACTCACACACACACCCCCACACACACTTTCTCACATACACACGCACACACACACAGTCACACACAGTCACACACACACAGACACACACACACACATGCACACACAGTCTCACACACACACAGTCACACACACACACACACACGCACACTCTCTCACACACACACCCCCTATCACACACACACGCACACACAGTCACATGCACTCACACACACACGCTCTCACACACACACACACACACTCTCACACACACACACACTGCCTCATTGTCACGCACACACATACACTCTTACACACACGCACACACACTTGAACATCATCTAGAACACACAAACACAGCCTCACACACACACACACAGTCAAACACACCCATGCACACACACACACACAGTCACACACACACACACATGCACAGTCACACACACTCACACACAAGCACACACACACACACACAGTCATGCACACACACACACACAGCCACACACACGCACACACACACATGCACACAGTCACACACACTCACACACACACACAGTCACACACGCTCTCACACAAGCACACACACACACAGTCACACACACACATGCACAAACACTCTCTTACACACACGCACACACACTTGAACATCATCTAGAACACACAAACACACTTGAACACATACAAACACAAACACACTCATACGCACACACACTCCCACCAAACACACAAGTTAATCTATGACTATGATGCAGACATTAACACATGTTGTGTACATTAAGTGGTTAAATGATGAAAAAAACTGAATATTATTGAACCATAAAGTTGGATTTAATTTGTGTTTTGAATTTGATTCACAATAAAATCTTCTCTGAAAGACACAAGTGAAGGTTATTTGTTCGACACACACTTGGAAAAACATCCACAAAAGGACCAGATGGAGATAAAAACCATCACCTCACTCTCCACAGAACCTGGTCTGAAGGTCTTCAACGAATCTCACATTTATTATTTCAAGTTTTTATTTGTTTTTACAGATGTTGTCAAAAAGTTCTTCTCAAAGAAAAAAAAGCTTCATATTCTCCACAAGTGAAGCTCAGTATGTACAAGAGGGTCACATCTTCATCCACACGTGACCTTGAGGTCACATGATCTGTGTAGTGACTGAAGAACATCAGAGAACAGAACCTCAAGGAGATCGATAACGAGTCGAGGAGATGTTTGTCTGCGGAGGATCTACGGTGGGGTGAGGATCCAGGAGCTTCTGAACCTTCTCTTCAGGTGGACGTCATCCATCGTTAGCAGCAGCCGGGTTTGCTCTCCGCCGCCACCGGCTCCTGGTCCAGCTTGATCCGCTCGCCGTTGCTCTCCTCGTACGGCAGACCTTTGTCGTTGGCCAGGATGCTCTCCACCAGGAAGTGGGCCGCCTCGTCCACGTTGATGTTGTCCTGGTGAGACAAAGGTCCTCATGAAACGTCATACAATTCTGGTTCTTACTTTCAGATCTATTCATGGTCAGACCTTCCATCAGTGATCGGATCCAGACTTACACCCCAGCTCGGGCTCTGAGGTCTGTGGATCAGAATCTACTGATGGTTCCTGAACTTCAGGACCAGAGGAGAGAAATCCTTCCAGGCTGTTGCTCCTAAGCTTTGGAACCATCTCTGTGTTTGATGATCTACTGACTCCTTTAAGAAACATCTGTGTTTGATGATCTACTGACTCCTTCAAGAAACATCTGTGTTTGATGATCTACTGACTCCTTTAAGAAACATTTTTTGATCTGTGTTTGATGACTCCTCTCTTCAAGAAACATCTGTGTTTGATGATCTACTGACTCCTTCAAGAAACATCTGTGTTTGATGATCTACTGACTCCTTCAAGAAACATCTGTGTTTGATGATCTACTGACTCCTTCAAGAAACATCTGTGTTTGATGATCTACTGACTCCTTCAAGAAACATCTGTGTTTGATGATCTACTGACTCCTTCAAGAAACATCTGTGTTTGATGATCTACTGACTCCTTCAAGAAACATCTGTGTTTGATGATCTACTGACTCCTTCAAGAAACATCTGTGTTTGATGATCTACTGACTCCTTCAAGAAACATCTGTGTTTGATGATCTACTGACTCCTCCTTCAAGAAACATCTGTGTTTGATGATCTACTGACTCCTTCAAGAAACATCTCTGTGTTTGATGATCTACTGACTCCTTCAAGAAACACTCTGTGTTTGATGATCTACTGACTCCTTCAAGAAACATCTGTGTTTGATGATCTACTGACTCCTTTAAGAAACATCTGTGTTTGATGATCTACTGACTCCTTCAAGAAACATCTGTGTTTGATGATCTACTGACTACTTCAAGAAACATCTGTGTTTGATGATCTACTGACTCCTTCAAGAAACATCTGTGTTTGATGATCTACTGACTCCTTCAAGAAACATCTGTGTTTGATGATCTACTGACTCCTTCAAGAAACATCTGTGTTTGATGATCTACTGACTCCTTCAAGAAACATCTGTGTTTGATGATCTACTGACTCCTTCAAGAAACATCTGTGTTTGATGATCTACTGACTCCTTCAAGAAACATCTGTGTTTGATGATCTACTGACTCCTTCAAGAAACATCTGTGTTTGATGATCTACTGACTCCTTCAAGAAACATCTGTGTTTGATGATCTACTGACTCCTTCAAGAAACATCTGTGTTTGATGATCTACTGACTCCTTCAAGAAACATCTGTGTTTGATGATCTACTGACTCCTTCAAGAAACATCTGTGTTTGATGATCTACTGACTCCTTCAAGAAACATCTGTGTTTGATGATCTACTGACTCCTTCAAGAAACATCTGTGTTTGATGATCTACTGACTCCTTCAAGAAACATCTGTGTTTGATGATCTACTGACTCCTTCAAGAAACATCTGTGTTTGATGATCTACTGACTCCTTCAAGAAACATCTGTGTTTGATGATCTACTGACTCCTTCAAGAAACATCTGTGTTTGATGATCTACTGACTCCTTCAAGAAACATCTGTGTTTGATGATCTACTGACTCCTTCAAGAAACATCTGTGTTTGATGATCTACTGACTCCTTCAAGAAACATCTGTGTTTGATGATCTACTGACTACTTCAAGAAACATCTGTGTTTGATGATCTACTGACTCCTTCAAGAAACATCTGTGTTTGATGATCTACTGACTCCTTCAAGAAACATCTGTGTTTGATGATCTACTGACTCCTTCAAGAAACATCTGTGTTTGATGATCTACTGACTCCTTTAAGAAACATCTGTGTTTGATGATCTACTGACTCCTTCAAGAAACATCTGTGTTTGATGATCTACTGACTCCTTTAAGAAACATCTGTGTTTGATGATCTACTGACTCCTTCAAGAAACATCTGTGTTTGATGATCTACTGACTCCTTCAAGAAACATCTGTGTTTGATGATCTACTGACTCCTTCAAGAAACATCTGTGTTTGATGATCTACTGACTCCTTCAAGAAACATCTGTGTTTGATGATCTACTGACTCCTTCAAGAAACATGTGTGTTTGATGATCTACTGACTCCTTCAAGAAACATCTGTGTTTGATGATCTACTGACTCCTTCAAGAAACATGTGTGTTTGATGATCTACTGACTCCTTCAAGAAACATCTGTGTTTGATGATCTACTGACTCCTTCAAGAAACATCTGTGTTTGATGATCTACTGACTCCTTTAAGAAACATCTGTGTTTGATGATCTACTGACTCCTTCAAGAAACATCTGTGTTTGATGATCTACTGACTCCTTTAAGAAACATCTGTGTTTGATGATCTACTGACTACTTCAAGAAACATGTGTGTTTGATGATCTACTGACTCCTTCAAGAAACATGTGTGTTTGATGATCTACTGACTCCTTCAAGAAACATCTGTGTTTGATGATCTACTGACTCCTTCAAGAAACATCTGTGTTTGATGATCTACTGACTCCTTCAAGAAACATCTGTGTTTGATGATCTACTGAATCCTTCAAGAAACATCTGTGTTTTATGATCTACTGACTCCTTCAAGAAACATCTGTGTTTGATGATCTACTGACTCCTTCAAGAACCATCTGTGTGTTTGATGATCTACTGACTCCTTCAAGAAACATCTGTGTTTAATGAACAAATGTGTTTGTGGTATCCCTTGTGTTGACCCTGGGTCAAGGCCACTGCATGTGTGTCTACTCGTGATGGGTCGGGTGAAGCTTCATGAAACCGTGTCCTGTTGAGATGATTCAAGAAGTGTCTTCCATCTCCTCGTACCTTGGCCGACGTCTCGAACCAGCCCAGGAATCCGGTCTCTTTGCAGAAGTTGTCCATGAGCGCCGTGTTGTTGGTGCCGTCCTGCTTCTGGTCGCACTTGTTGGCCAGCAGCACCGAGGGGATGGGGTTCCCGTTGGCCAGCTTGACCTTGGTGTCCAGGTCGTGCTTCCACTTGGACACGGCTTCGAAGGTGGAGCCTCGGGTCACGTCGAACACCACGAACGCACCGACCGCCTCCTTGTAGTAGACCCGGGTCATGTTCCCGAAGCGCTCCTGACCTGCCGGGACCGAGAGGAGAGTGTGTTATAAAACATCATCCGTTGAGAGTTTTTTTCTACTTCAATATAAAACATGTGTTTTATTTCCCTTGGTTTCTATTCCCTGTCATACGTTACTTCACTTCCTTACTTTCTTTTGGTTCCTTTTTCTTTTCTGCTCAACATGTCTTTTTTGTAGTGTGAACAAAATCATTTGTTGCGACATGAAGAATCTATTTGTTCAGGTTTAAGACGAGTATTATTGTGAGTATTGTGTCGGTATCTACTCGTGATGGGTCGGTGATGTGTCGATGAAGCTTCATGAAACAGTGTCATTATCTTCAGAGTCCACTAGATGGTAGTGATGTGTTGATGAAGCTTCATGAAACAGTGTCATTATCTTCAGAGTCCACTAGATGGTAGTGATGTGTTGATGAAGCTTCATGAAACAGTGTCATTATCTTCAGAGTCCACTAGATGGTAGTGATGTGTTGATGAAGCTTCATGAAACAGTGTCATTATCTTCAGAGTCCACTAGATGGTAGTGATGTGTTAATGAAACTTCATGAAACAGTGTCATTATCTTCAGAGTCCACTAGATGGTAGTGATGTGTCGATGAAGCTTCATGAAACAGTGTCATTATCTTCAGAGTCCACTAGATGGTAGTGATGTGTCGATGAAGCTTCATGAAACAGTGTCATTATCTTCAGAGTCCACTAGATGGTAGTGATGTGTTGATGAAGCTTCATGAAACAGTGTCATTATCTTCAGAGTCCACTAGATGGTAGTGATGTGTTGATGAAGCTTCATGAAACAGTGTCATTATCTTCAGAGTCCACTAGATGGTAGTGATGTGTTGATGAAGCTTCATGAAACAGTGTCATTATCTTCAGAGTCCACTAGATGGTAGTGATGTGTCGATGAAGCTTCATGAAACAGTGTCATTATCTTCAGAGTCCACTAGATGGTAGTGATGTTTATAAAGTGTAAGTTACACATAGAAGATGTAAAAAATAAACATTAATTCTGTTTGTTTAGGTGTTTTTCATACATGTTTCCCTCAAAATCTCTCATCACTGGGCAGTTGAAATAATTAGTAATCATTTAAAAAACTCTTATGAAAGTAAATCATTTCATTAAATCATTAAACCACGTTATAAACGCCATTCAAACGTCACGTGTTGACGGTTCACAAAAGTAGCTCCGGGTCTGAGTCACTGGTTTCATTGAGGAACTCTCGGTGTTTCACTTCTTAAACAAGCTGCTGTGACGCCGAGTGTCAGCGAGACACTGAACGCACCACGGAGCCCACAGGCCTGACAGTAATGGCTCATAATTGAGGCGCTAATTATAGCCGACGCCACCTCAGGTGAATCCACCGGGGACACGACACAGTGGAGGAGATGGAGACGGGAATAATCTGGAGGCTCATCAGTCAAACGTGGCGTGGACGGAAGGATGGAGGGACGGAGGGATGGAGGGACGGAAGGATGGGGGATGGAGGGACGGAGGGACGGAGGGATTGAAGGACAGAGGGATGGAGGGACGGAGGGATTGAAGGACGGAGGGATGGAGGGACGGAGGGATTGAAGGACGGAGGGATGGAGGGACGGAGGGATTGAAGGACGGAGGGATGGAGGGACGGAGGGATTGAAGGACGGAGGGATGGAGGGACGGAGGGATTGAAGGACGGAGGGATGGAAGGATGGAGGGATTGAAGGATGGAAGGACTGAGGGATGGAAGGACTGAGGGACAGAGGGATGAAGGGACAGAAGGACCGAAGGATTGAAGGACGGAGGGATGGAAGGACTGAGGGATGGAAGGACGGAGGGATTGAAGGACGGAGGGATGGAGGGACGGAGGGATTGAAGGACAGAGGGATGGAAGGACGGAGGGACTGAAGGACGGAGGGATGGAAGGACGGAAGGACTGAAGGACGGCGGGACTGAGGGATGGAAGGACGGAAGGACTGAAGGACGGAGGGACTGAGGGATGAAGGGACAGAAGGACCGAAGGACGGAGGGATGGAAGGACTGAGGGATGGAAGGACTGAGGGATGGAGGGACGGAGGGATTGAAGGACAGAGGGATGGAAGGACGGAGGGATTGAAGGACTGAGGGATGGAGGGACGGAGGGATTGAAGGACAGAGGGATGGAAGGACGGAAGGACTGAAGGACTGAGGGACAGAGGGATGAAGGGACAGAAGGACCGAAGGACGGAGGGATGGAAGGACTGAGGGATGGAAGGACTGAGGGATGGAGGGACGGAGGGATTGGAAGGGACCGAAGGACTGAGAAGGACGGAAGGGACTGAAGGACCGGAGGGATGGAAGGACTGAGGGATGGAAGGACAGAGGGACTGAGGGACAGAAGGACGGAGGGACTGAGGGACGGAGGGATGGAAGGACGGAGGGACTGAAGGACGGAGGGATGGAAGGACTGAGGGATGGAAGGACTGAGGGACTGAGGAGGGACTGAGGGATTGAAGGACCGAGGGATGGAAGGACGGAGGGACTGAAGGACGGAGGGATGGAAGGACTGAGGGATGGAAGGACGGAAGGACTGAAGGACCAAGGGACTGAAGGACGGAGGGACTGAAGGACGGAGGGATGGAAGGACGGAGGGACTGAAGGACGGAGGGATGGAAGGACGGAGGGATGGAAGGACTGAGGGACTGAAGGACGGAGGGACTGAGGGATGGAAGGACTGAGGGATGGAAGGACTGAGGGATGGAAGGACTGAGGGATGGAAGGACTGAGGGATGGAAGGACTGAGGGATGGAAGGACTGAGGGATGGAAGGACTGAGGGACTGAAGGACGGAGGGATGGAAGGACGGAGGGACTGAAGGACGGAGGGATGGAAGGACGGAGGGACTGAGGGACGGAGGGATGGAAGGACGGAGGGACTGAGGGACGGAGGGGACGGAAGGACGGAGGGACTGAGGGACGGAGGGATGGAGGGACAGAAGAACGGAAGGACGGAGGGGCTGAGGGACGGAGGGATGGAAGGACGGAGGGGCTGAGGGACGGAGGGATGGAGGGACGGAGGGATGGAAGGACGGAGGGACTGAGGGACGGAGGGATGGAGGGACGGAGGGGCTAAGGGACGGAGGGATGGAAGGACGGAGGGGCTGAGGGACGGAGGGATGGAAGGACGGAGGGGCTGAGGGACAGAGGGACGGCAGTAAAGGCACCACAATGACTCCATTTTGTGCTTCTGCTTGACGGCCCCTTAAATCCCTTCCCTGTAAATTCTTCATAAGCAGAGAAAAAGTTTGAAAATATCCAGTTTCAGTAAATTAAGCTCCAGAGATTTTAAATTTTACGTCACTGCTCACTGTGTTCAAATGAAAGAATGAAAGAATGAAAGAAGGAAAGAAGGAAAGAAGGAAAGAATGAAAGAAGGAAAGAAGGAAAGAAGGAAAGAAGGAAAGAAGGAAAGAATGAAAGAAGGAAAGAAGGAAAAAAGGTAAGAATGAAAGAATGAAAGAAGGAAAGAAGGAAAGAATGAAAGAAGGAAAGAAGGAAAGAAGGAAAGAAGGAAAGAATGAAAGAAGGAAAGAATGAAAGAATGAAAGAAGGAAAGAAGGAAAGAATGAAAGAAGGAAAGAAGGAAAGAATGAAAGAATGAAAGAAGGAAAGAAGGAAAGAATGAAAAGAAGGAAAAAGAAGGAAAGAAGGAAAAAGAATTGAAAGAAAGGAAAGAAAGAAGGAGAAAGAAAGGTAAAGAATGAAAGAATGAAAGAAGGAAAGAATGAAAGAAGGAAAGAATGAAAGAAGGAAAGAAGGAAAGAATGAAAGAATGAAAGAAGGAAAGAAGGAAAGAAGGAAAGAATGAAAGAATGAAAGAAGGAAAGAAGGAAAGAAGGAAAGAATGAAAGAATGAAAGAAGGGACGAAAGAAATGAAAGAAGGAAAGAAAAGGAAAGAAGGAAAGAATGAAAAGAAGGAAAGAATGAAAGAGAAAGAAGTAAAGAAGGAAAGAATGAAAGGAAGTAAAAAGAAGGAAAGAATGAAAGAATGAAAGAAGGAAAGAAAGGAATGAAAGAAGGAAAGAATGAAAGAAAGAGTAAAGAAAGAATGAAAGAATGAATGAAAGAAGGAAAGAAGGAAAGAAGGAAAGAAGGAAAGAAGGAAAAAGAAATGAAAGAAGGAAAGAATGAAAGAAGGAAAGAAGGAAAGAATGAAAGAAGGAAAGAAGGAAAGAAGGAAAGAAGGAAAGAATGAAAGAAGGAAAGAAGGAAAGAATGAAAGAATGAAAGAATGAAAGAATGAAAGAATGAAAGAAGGAAAGAATGAAAGAATGAAAAAGAAGGAAAGAATGAAAGAAGGAAAAAGAAGGAAAGAAGGAAAGAATGAAAGAAGGAAAGAAGGAAAGAATGAAAGAATGAAAGAAGGAAAGAATGAAAGAATGAAAGAAGGAAAGAAGGAAAGAATGAAAGAAGGAAAGAAGGAAAGAATGAAAGGAGTAAAGAAGGAAAGAAGGAAAGAAGGAAAGAATGAAAGGAGTAAAGAAGGAAAGAAGGAAAGGAAAGAATGAAAGAATGAAAGAATGAAAGAATGAAAGGAGTAAAGAAGGAAAGGTCTTCACCGACACAGTCTCATCGAGCCTTCAAGACACACCTGGATGGATGAGGACCGAACGAGCATTTGATCGATCACCGCGTGTGTGTGTGTGTGTGTGTGTGTGTGTGTGTGTGTGTGTGTGTGTGTGTGTGTGTGTGTGTGTGTGTGTGTGTGTGTGTGTGTGTGTGTGTGTGTGTGTGTGTTCCCGGGAGCACGAGACACACACACACACACACACACACAAGAAGATCCCTCGACACTTGACCTTTAGCAGGACACATGTGACTCCAGGCTCGGAAAACAACAACTACAGCCACAACAGTACTGCAGTACTACTCTCAAGACCCTAATACTCTACTTATGTGTACACACTGCTCTACACTCACACACACACACATGTGAAGAACCTAACACTAGTTCGACACAAGACAAGAGTTGGTCTGTCGTTTTTACTGCGGACATTATTTTCCACGTACTGTATAATAAGATGAACAACATGTCCTTGATTTTCTGGAACTCCTGTTCTCAGTATTATCTTGATCTTTAAAGTATGTACTTTTTTGAGTATTGTTTTGATTGTTTAAGCGCCTTGTGACCCTGGTCTGACTTCTTTTCATACTAAAGAAAAACTTCCATCAGACGTTGAGGAACATTTCGCTCAAGAAGAACGGCTAAGCCGGGCGCGCACGGCATTCTGGGTAGTCACCGAACTACAGATGAAAGCACTTTCTGTGTGAAATACAGTCTCATCGTTATCTAGCCTCGGCGACCGTTATCTCCTCCGCCGCCGCCGCCGGTTGCCATGGAAACTGTCCACGCCGGAGACGATAAAAAGCGAGCGTCGACTCGTCCTCCTGGCAGCGTATAATGAAGACAACAAGGTCATTACGGCGATGATGATGATGATGAGGCTCATGATCGGAACATTCCAGCAGAACATGCTTAGCTTCTGATGCTAATGCGCTTAACGGCACATTCCAGGTGCTTTTGTTCAAAAGGACAACCTAGTGTTGGAGGAAACATGGCAGTAATGATGCAGTTTTTACCTTTCAGTTCAAGACTTCTGGCTAAATGAACACAGTTGTGGAGCTAAATGAACACAGTTGTGTAGCTAAATGAACACAGTTGTGTAGCTACATGAACACAGTTGTGTAGCTACATGAGCACAGTTGTGTAGCCACGTGAACAGTCGTGTAGCTAAATGAACACACTTGTGTAGCTAAATGAACACAGTTGTGTAGCTAAATGAACACAGTTGTGTAGCTAAATGAACACAGTTGTGTAGCTAAATTAACACATTTGTGTAGCTACATGAACACAGTTGTGTAGCTAAATTAACACACTTGTACAGCTAAATTAACACATTTGTGTAGCTACATGAACACAGTTGTGTAGCTAAATTAACACACTTGTGTAGCTAAATTAACACATTTGTGTAGCTACATGAACACAGTTGTGTAGCTAAATTAACACACTTGTACAGCTAAATTAACACATTTGTGTAGCTACATGAACACAGTTGTGTAGCCACATGAACACAGTTGTGTAGCTACATGAACACAGTTGTGTAGCTACATGAACACAGTTGTGTAGCTAAATGAACACAGTTGTGTAGCCACGTGAACACAGTCGTGTAGCTAAATTAACACACTTGTGTAGCTACATGAACACAGTTGTGTAGCTACATGAACACAGTTGTGTAGCTAAATGAACACAGTTGTGTAGCTAAATGAACACAGTTGTGTAGCTACATGAACACAGTTGTGTAGCCACATGAACACAGTTGTGTAGCTACATGAACACAGTTGTGTAGCTACATGAACACAGTTGTGTAGCTACATGAACACAGTTGTGTAGCTAAATGAACACACTTGTGTAGCTAAATGAACACATTTGTGTAGCTACATGAACACAGTTGTGTAGCCGCATGAACACAGTTGTGTAGCTACATGAACACAGTTGTGTAGCTACATGAACAACAGTTGTGTAGCTACATGAACACAGTTGTGTAGCTAAATGAACACAGTTGTGTAGCTAAATGAACACAGTTGTGTAGCCACATGAACACAGTTGTGTAGCCACATGAACACAGTTGTGTAGCTAAATGAACACAGTTGTGTAGCCACATGAACACAGTTGTGTAGCCACATGAACACAGTTGTGTAGCCACATGAACACAGTTGTGTAGCTAAATGAACACAGTTGTGTAGCTAAATGAACACAGTTGTGTAGCCACATGAACAACAGTTGTGTAGCCACATGAACACAGTTGTGTAGCTAAATGAACACAGTTGTGTAGCCACATGAACACAGTTGTGTAGCTAAATGAACACAGTTGTGTAGCTAAATGAACACAGTTGTGTAGCTACATGAACACAGTTGTGTAGCTACATTAACACAGTTGTGTAGCTAAATGAACACAGTTGTGTAGCCACATGAACACAGTTGTGTAGCTAAATGAACACAGTTGTGTAGCCACATGAACAACAGTTGTGTAGCTAAATGAACACAGTTGTGTAGCTAAATTAAAACAGTTGTGTAGCTACATGAACAACAGTTGTGTAGCTACATGAACAACAGTTGTGTAGCTAAATGAACACAGTTGTGTAGCTACATCAACACAGTTGTGTAGCCACATGAACACAGTTGTGTAGCCACATGAACACAGTTGTGTAGCTAAATGAACACAGTTGTGTAGCTAAATGAACACAGTTGTGGAGCTAAATGAACACAGTTGTGTAGCTAAATGAACACAGTTGTGAAGCTAAATGAACACAGTTGTGTAGCTACATGAACACAGTTGTGTAGCTACATGAACACAGTTGTGTAGCTACATGAACAACAGTTGTGTAGCTACATGAACACAGTTGTGTAGCTACATGAACACAGTTGTGTAGCTACATGAACACAGTTGTGTAGCTACATTACCACAGTTGTGTAGCCACATGAACCGATTGTGTAGCTACATGAACACAGTTGTGTAGCCACATGAACCGATTGTGTAGCTACATGAACACAGTTGTGTAGCCACGACCGTTGTGTAGCTACATGAACACAGTTGTGTAGCCACATGAACACAGTTGTGTAGCTACATGAACACAGTTGTGTAGCCACATGAACACAGTTGTGTAGCTACATGAACACAGTTGTGTAGCCACATGAACCGATTGTGTAGCTACATGAACACAGTTGTGTAGCCACATGAACCGATTGTGTAGCTACATGAACACAGTTGTGAAGCTAAATGAACACAGTTGTGTAGCCACATGAACACAGTTGTGAAGCCACATGAACACAGTTGTGTAGCCACATGAACACAGTTGTGTAGCTAAATGAACACAGTTGTGTAGCTAAATTAACACACTTGTGTAGCCACATGAACCGATTGTGTAGCTACATGAACACAGTTGTGAAGCTAAATGAACACAGTTGTGTAGCCACATGAACAACAGTTGTGTAGCTAAATGAACACAGTTGTGTAGCTACATGAACACAGTTGTGTAGCCACATGAACACAGTTGTGTAGCCACATGAACACAGTTGTGTAGCCACATGAACACAGTTGTGTAGCTACATGAACACAGTTGTGTAGCTACATGAACACAGTTGTGTAGCCACATGAACACAGTTGTGTAGCTAAATGAACACAGTTGTGTAGCTAAATGAACACAGTTGTGGAGCTAAATGAACACAGTTGTGTAGCCACATGAACACAGTTGTGTAGCTAAATGAACACAGTTGTGTAGCCACATGAACACAGTTGTGTAGCTACATGAACACAGTTGTGTAGCTAAATGAACACAGTTGTGTAGCTACATGAACACAGTTGTGTAGCTAAATGAACACAGTTGTGTAGCTAAATGAACACAGTTGTGTAGCTACATGAACACAGTTGTGTAGCTACATGAACACAGTTGTGTAGCTACATGAACAACAGTTGTGTAGCTAAATGAACACAGTTGTGAAGCCACATGAACACAGTTGTGTAGCTACATGAACACAGTTGTGTAGCCACATGAACAACAGTTGTGTAGCTAAATGAACACAGTTGTGAAGCCACATGAACACAGTTGTGTAGCCACATGAACAACAGTTGTGTAGCTACATGAACACAGTTGTGAAGCCACATGAACACAGTTGTGTAGCTAAATGAACACAGTTGTGTAGCCACATGAACACAACAAATGAACACAGTTGTGTAGCCACATGAACACAGTTGTGTAGCCACATGAACACAGTTGTGTAGCTACATGAACACAGTTGTGTAGCCACATGAACACAGTTGTGTAGCTAAATGAACACAGTTGTGTAGCCACATGAACACAGTTGTGTAGCTAAATGAACACAGTTGTGAAGCCACATGAACACAGTTGTGTAGCTAAATGAACACAGTTGTGTAGCCACATGAACACATTTAAGCCACATGAACACAGTTGTGTAGCTAAATGAACACAGTTGTGAAGCCACATGAACACAGTTGTGTAGCCACATGAACACAGTTGTGTAGCTAAATGAACACAGTTGTGAAGCCACATGAACACAGTTGTGTAGCTAAATGAACACAGTTGTGTAGCCACATGAACACAGTTGTGTAGCTACATGAACACAGTTGTGTAGCCAAATGAACACAGTTGTGTAGCCACATGAACACAGTTGTGTAGCTAAATGAACACAGTTGTGTAGCTAAATGAACACAGTTGTGTAGCCACATGAACACAGTTGTGTAGCTAAATGAACACAGTTGTGTAGCCACATGAACACAGTTGTGTAGCTAAATGAACACAGTTGTGTAGCCACATGAACACAGTTGTGTAGCTACATGAACACAGTTGTGTAGCCACATGAACACAGTTGTGTAGCTACATGAACACAGTTGTGTAGCTAAATGAACACAGTTGTGGAGCCACATGAACACAGTTGTGTAGCTAAATGAACACAGTTGTGAAGCTACATGAACACAGTTGTGAAGCTACATGAACACAGTTGTGAAGCCACATGAACACAGTTGTGTAGCTACATGAACACAGTTGTGAAGCCACATGAACACAGTTGTGTAGCTACATGAACACAGTTGTGAAGCCACATGAACACAGTTGTGTAGCTACATGAACACAGTTGTGAAGCCACATGAACACAGTTGTGTAGCCACATGAACACAGTTATGTAGCTACATGAACACAGTTATGTAGCCACATGAACACAGTTGTGTAGCCACATGAACACAGTTGTGTAGCCACATGAACACAGTTGTGAAGCCACATGAACACAGTTGTGTAGCCACATGAACACAGTTGTGTAGCCACATGAACACAGTTATGTAGCCACATGGACACAGTTGTGTAGCCACATGAACACAGTTGTGTAGCCACATGAACACAGTTGTGAAGCCACATGAACACAGTTGTGTAGCTACATGAACACAGTTATGTAGCTACATGAACACAGTTGTGTAGCTACATGAACACAGTTATGTAGCTACATGAACACAGTTATGTAGCTACATGAACACAGTTGTGTAGCTACATGAACACAGTTGTGAAGCCACATGAACACAGTTGTGTAGCTACATGAACACAGTTGTGTAGCTAAATGAACACAGTTATGTAGCTACATGAACACAGTTATGTAGCTACATGAACACAGTTGTGTAGCTACATGAACACAGTTATGTAGCTACATGAACACAGTTGTGTAGCTACATGAACACAGTTGTGTAGCTACATGAACACAGTTGTGTAGCTACATGAACACAGTTGTGTAGCTACATGAACACAGTTGTGTAGCTACATGAACACAGTTATGTAGCTACATGAACACAGTTATGTAGCTACATGAACACAGTTATGTAGCTACATGAACACAGTTGTGTAGCTACATGAACACAGTTATGTAGCTACATGAACACAGTTTGTAGCTACATGAACACAGTTGTGTAGCTACATGAACACAGTTAGTTTGTAGCTACATGAACACAAGTTGTGTAGCTACATGAACACAGTTATGTAGCTACATGAACACAGTTGTGTAGCTACATGAACACAGTTGTGTAGCTACATGAACACAGTTGTGTAGCTACATGAACACAGTTGTGTAGCTACATGAACACAGTTATGTAGCTACATGAACACAGTTGTGTAGCTACATGAACACAGTTATGTAGCTACATGAACACAGTTGTGTAGCTACATGAACACAGTTATGTAGCTACATGAACACAGTTATGTAGCTACACAACTGTGTTCATGTAGCTACATGACACGACATTGTGTAGCTACATGAACACAGTTGTGAAGCCACATGAACACAGTTGTGTAGCTACATGAACACAGTTGTGTAGCTACATGAACACAGTTGTGAAGCCACATGAACACAGTTGTGTAGCTACATGAACACAGTTGTGAAGCCACATGAACACAGTTATGTAGCTACATGAACACAGTTGTGTAGCTACATGAACACAGTTATGTAGCCACATGAACACAGTTATGTAGCCACATGAACACAGTTGTGTAGCTACATGAACACAGTTGTGTAGCTAAATTAACACACTTGTGTAGCTAAATTAACACATTTGTGTAGCTAAATGAACACAGTTGTGTAGCTACATGAACACAGTTGTGTAGCTAAATGAACACAGTTGTGAAGCCACATGAACACAGTTGTGTAGCTAAATGAACACAGTTGTGAAGCCACATGAACACAGTTGTGTAGCTAAATGAACACAGTTGTGTAGCCACATGAACACAGTTGTGTAGCCACATGAACACAGTTGTGTAGCTACATGAACACAGTTGTGTAGCCACATGAACACAGTTGTGTAGCTACATGAACACAGTTGTGTAGCCACATGAACACAGTTGTGAAGCCACATGAACACAGTTGTGTAGCTAAATGAACACAGTTGTGTAGCCACATGAACACAGTTGTGTAGCCACATGAACACAGTTGTGTAGCTACATGAACACAGTTGTGTAGCCACATGAACACAGTTGTGTAGCCACATGAACACAGTTGTGTAGCTACATGAACACAGTTGTGTAGCCACATGAACACAGTTGTGTAGCCACATGAACACAGTTGTGTAGCTAAATGAACACAGTTGTGTAGCCACATGAACACAGTTGTGTAGCCACATGAACACAGTTGTGTAGCTACATGAACACAGTTGTGTAGCCACATGAACACAGTTGTGTAGCCACATGAACACAGTTGTGTAGCTACATGAACACAGTTGTGTAGCCACATGAACACAGTTGTGTAGCTATGAACCTAAATGAACACAGTTGTGAAGCCACATGAACACAGTTGTGTAGCTAAATGAACACAGTTGTGTAGCCACATGAACACAGTTGTGTAGCCACATGAACACAGTTGTGTAGCCACATGAACACAGTTGTGTAGCCACATGAACACAGTTGTGTAGCTACATGAACACAGTTGTGAAGCCACATGAACAACAGTTGTGTAGCTAAATGAACACAGTTGTGTAGCCACATGAACACAGTTGTGTAGCCACATGAACACAGTTGTGTAGCCACATGAACACAGTTGTGTAGCCACATGAACACAGTTGTGTAGCCACATGAACACAGTTGTGTAGCCACATGAACACAGTTGTGTAGCTACATGAACACAGTTGTGTAGCTAAATTAACACAGTTGTGTAGCTACATGAACACAGTTGTGTAGCTAAATGAACACAGTTGTGTAGCTACATGAACACAGTTGTGTAGCTACATGAACACAGTTGTGTAGCCACATGAACACAGTTGTGTAGCTACATGAACACAGTTGTGTAGCCACATGAACACAGTTGTGTAGCCACATGAACACAGTTGTGTAGCTACATGAACACAGTTGTGTAGCTACATGAACACAGTTGTGTAGCTAAATGAACACAGTTGTGAAGCCACATGAACACAGTTGTGTAGCTAAATGAACACAGTTGTGAAGCCACATGAACACAGTTGTGTAGCCACATGAACAACAGTTGTGTAGCCACATGAACACAGTTGTGTAGCCACATGAACACAGTTGTGTAGCCACATGAACACAGTTGTGTAGCTAAATGAACACAGTTGTGAAGCCACATGAACACAGTTGTGTAGCTAAATGAACACAGTTGTGAAGCCACATGAACACAGTTGTGTAGCTAAATGAACACAGTTGTGAAGCCACATGAACAACAGTTGTGTAGCTAAATGAACACAGTTGTGAAGCCACATGAACACAGTTGTGTAGCCACATGAACAACAGTTGTGTAGCCACATGAACACAGTTGTGTAGCCACATGAACACAGTTGTGTAGCCACATGAACACAGTTGTGAAGCCACATGAACACAGTTGTGTAGCTAAATGAACACAGCTGTGAAGCCACATGAACACAGTTGTGTAGCTAAATGAACACAGTTGTGAAGCCACATGAACAACAGTTGTGTAGCCACATGAACACAGTTGTGTAGCCACATGAACACAGTTGTGTAGCCACATGAACACAGTTGTGTAGCTACATGAACACAGTTGTGTAGCTACATGAACACAGTTGTGTAGCCACATGAACAACAGTTGTGTAGCTACATGAACAACAGTTGTGTAGCTACATGAACAACAGTTGTGTAGCCACATGAACACAGTTGTGTAGCTAAATGAACACAGTTGTGTAGCCACATGAACACAGTTGTGTAGCTACATGAACACAGTTGTGTAGCTACATGAACACAGTTGTGTAGCTACATGAACACAGTTGTGTAGCTACATGAACACAGTTGTGTAGCCACATGAACACAGTTGTGTAGCCACATGAACACAGTTGTGTAGCCACATGAACACAGCCACTTGAACACAGTTGTGTAGCCACATGAACACAGTTGTGTAGCTAAATGAACACAGTTGTGGAGCTACATCAACACAGTTGTGTAGCCACATGAACACAGTTGTGTAGCCACATGAACACAGTTGTGTAGCTACATTAACACAGTTGTGTAGCCACATGAACACAGTTGTGTAGCCACATGAACACAGTTGTGTAGCTACATGAACACAGTTGTGTAGCTACATGAACAACAGTTGTGTAGCCACATGAACACAGTTGTGTAGCTACATTACCACAGTTGTGTAGCTACATGAACAACAGTTGTGTAGCCACATGAACACAGTTGTGTAGCTACATTACCACAGTTGTGTAGCTACATGAACAACAGTTGTGTAGCCACATGAACACAGTTGTGTAGCCACATGAACACAGTTGTGTAGCCACATGAACACAGTTGTGTAGCCACATGAGGTAGTGATGTGTTGATGAAGCTTCATGAAACAGTGTCAAACACGTCTCCCTTATCTTATCTTGTTCTCGGGGTCCGTGACGAACACTCGGCGAGTCTCATCTGCTCGTCTGTGTTTGTGTTTATTTACCCTCACAGGTCCGTGGACGGAGTGGCGTCCGGCTGTGGCGAGCAGACGGTCAGGCCCGGCGCTCAGTCGCTCAGACGGTACCGAGCCGGCGCCGGCGCCGCCGCCGCTCGCAGCCATGGATTATAAACAGCAGCCGCGGAACCGTCGGCCGAGCTGTCGGTTCTCATGACGACGCTTTGATTGACGAGCGCGTCGACCGGCAGCAATAATAAGAGCGTCTTCTTTTAGACGACGACAACAACAACACAAGTGTCATCGGACCGCGAAGAAACTAAAACCTTAAGTTACTGCGTCTGCGTTTCCCTCAGCAATGACAGTGTGGGTCCTGTTGGCGGCGACAGCAAACGCACAAGCGTGAGCACTTCGCACAGTAACACAACCTAACATCGCAAGAATAGGTTTGGACTCCGAGGCTCAGCCGTTGGATCGAGTTGACGACAAACTGATGAGACGTTTATTTGACGAGGCTGCAGGAGGGTTCGCTCGGACAGAAGATTCATGGTCGTGATGCCAGTGTTTAAGATAAGATAGAGGCAAAGTAAGATAAGAGAACACTTAGAAGTGTAATCAGTTGATGGTCAGTCTGGTGCTGATTCAACTGACCCTTGAGGACCGGATTGTAGTGATGTGTTGATGAAGCTTCATGAAACAGTGTCATTATCTTTAAGAGTCCACTAGATGGTAGTGATGTGTCGGTGAAGCTTCATGAAACAGTGTCATTATCTTCAGAGTCCACTAGATGGTAGTGATGTGTCGATGAAGCTTCATGAAACAGTGTCATTATCTTCAGAGTCCCCTAGATGGTAGTGATGTGTTGATGAAGCTTCATGAAACAGTGTCATTATCTTCAG
Source organism: Callionymus lyra (assembly GCA_016630915.1). Taxonomy (NCBI): domain Eukaryota; kingdom Metazoa; phylum Chordata; class Actinopteri; order Syngnathiformes; family Callionymidae; genus Callionymus; species Callionymus lyra. Next base: position 38,879 of record JACEEU010000812.1, read on the forward strand.
AGTCCACTAGATGGTAGTGATGTGTCGATGAAGCTTCATGAAACAGTGTCATTATCTTCAGAGTCCACTAGATGGTAGTGATGTGTCGATGAAGCTTCATGAAACCGTGTCATTATCTTCAGAGTCCACTAGATGGTAGTGATGTGTTGATGAAGCTTCATGAAACAGTGTCATTATCTTCAGAGTCCACTAGATGGTAGTGATGTGTCGATGAAGCTTCATGAAACAGTGTCATTATCTTCAGAGTCCACTAGATGGTAGTGATGTGTCGATGAAGCTTCATGAAATGGTGTCATTATCTTCAGAGTCCACTAGATGGTAGTGATGTGTCGATGAAGCTTCATGAAACAGTGTCATTATCTTCAGAGTCCACTAGATGGTAGTGATGTGTCGATGAAGCTTCATGAAACAGTGTCATTATCTTCAGAGTCCACTAGATGGTAGTGATGTGTTGATGAAGCTTCATGAAACAAGTGTCATTATCTTCAGAGTCCACTAGATGGTAGTGATGTGTTGATGAAGCTTCATGAAACAAGTGTCATTATCTTCAGAGTCCACTAGATGGTAGTGATGTGTTGATGAAGCTTCATGAAACAGTGTCATTATCTTTAGAGTCCAGTAGATGGTAGTGATGTGTCGGTGAAGCTTCATGAAACAGTGTCATTATCTTCAGAGTCCACTAGATGGTAGTGATGTGTTGATGAAGCTTCATGAAACAGTGTCATTATCTTCAGAGCCAGGATCCGACGAACAGACGAGTCAAGTACCAGTTCTTCTGCCTCCGTCTCTCATGGAGTCACTAGTGAAGCTACAATGACCTTCAACTAGTAACTAGTCAGTACTAGTAGCCGCTGCAGACCAGTGATCTAGTTCTGGTTCCTCAGTGAACAACATCAAAAGATCTCAACTAGTTTCAATGTCACTAAAGAACAAAGTACAAACATGTTAAATTAATCTTTTGTATAAACAACGTTGACAGAATAATCGTTCGACACATGTTTACAAGGAACTCACCTGCTCAGGTGTTGTTACATGAACTCACCTGCTCAGGTGTTGTTACATGAACTCACCTGCTCAGGTGTTGTTACTTGAAATCACCTGCTCAGGTGTTGTTACTTGAAATCACCTGCTCAGGTGTTGTTACATGAAATCACCTGTTCGTTGTGTTGTTACGTGAACTCAGTTGTGTTGTAACTTGAACTCAGTTGTGTTGTTACGTGAACACAATTGTGTAGCTACATGAACACAGTTGTGTAGCCACATGAACACAGTTGTGTAGCTACATAAACAACAGTTGTGTAGCTACATGAACAACACATTTGTGTAGCTAAATTAACACAGTTGTGTAGCTACATGAACAACAGTTGTGTAGCTACATGAACAACACATTTGTGTAGCTAAATTAACACAGTTGTGTAGCTACATGAACAACAGTTGTGTAGCTACATGAACAACAGTTGTGTAGCTAAATGAACACCAGTTGTGTAGCCACATGAACACAGTTGTGTAGCCACATGAACACAGTTGTGTAGCTACATGAACACAGTTGTGTAGCTACATGAACAACAGTTGTGTAGCTACATGAACACAGTTGTGTAGCTACATGAACACAGTTGTGTAGCCACATGAACACAGTTGTGTAGCCACATGAACACAGTTGTGTAGCCACATGAACACAGTTGTGTAGCCACATGAACACAGTTGTGTAGCCACATGAACACAGTTGTGTAGCTACATGAACACAGTTGTGTAGCTACATGAACAACACATTTGTGTAGCTAAATTAACACAGTTGTGTAGCTACATGAACAACAGTTGTGTAGCTACATGAACAACAGTTGTGTAGCTGCATGAACACCAGTTGTGTAGCCACATGAACACAGTTGTGTAGCCACATGAACACAGTTGTGTAGCTACATGAACAACAGTTGTGTAGCTACATGAACACAGTTGTGTAGCTACATGAACACAGTTGTGTAGCTACATGAACACAGTTGTGTAGCTACATGAACACAGTTGTGTAGCTACATGAACACAGTTGTGTAGCTACATGAACACAGTTGTGTAGCTACATGAACAACAGTTGTGTAGCCACATGAACACAGTTGTGTAGCCACATGAATAAAGTGTCTCATTTAAAACTGATCCTGGAACAACAACGTGACCTACATTCCAACAACAATTACACACAGACGTGATCATGAAGCGGAAAAGACACGAACAACCGGTATTTTCTGACAGACTTTTCTCACGGAAAGTCCACAAACTTTACTGCATAAAAACTACACAACCAACTACACAACAACTGAATCGATCCTGGACGATGTTTTTGTTTCTTCACCATCTTGAGTCGAAGCCAAACACACAACTTACACAACCTCACAGCCGCATGTGAAACGCACAACAAAGAGCGTCACCTGACGATGACTCACACACTTGAGATGATTTCACTTGTGTTTGTTTTTTACGTCACTATATTGTAGTTAATGTGAAGTTCATAAAAGTGTATAAGTTTATGAAAGTTCATAAAAGTGTATACGTTTTAAAAAGTTCATAAAAGTGTATAAGTTTATGAAAGTTCATAAAAGTGTATACGTTTTAAAAAGTTCATAAAAGTGTATAAGTTTATGAAAGTTCATAAAAGTGTATACGTTTTAAAAAGTTCATAAAAGTGTATAAGTTTATGAAAGTTTAAAAAGTGTATAAGTTTTAAAAAGTTCATAAAAGTGTATAAGTTTTAAAAAGTTCATAAAAGTGTATAAGTTTATGAAAGTTCATAAAAGTGTATACGTTTTAAAAGTTCATAAAAGTGTATAAGTTTATGAAAGTTCATAAAAGTGTATACGTTTTAAAAAGTTCATAAAAGTGTATAAGTTTATGAAAGTTCATAAAAGTGTATACGTTTTAAAAAGTTCATAAAAGTGTATAAGTTTATGAAAGTTTAAAAAGTGTATAAGTTTTAAAAAGTTCATAAAAGTGTATAAGTTTTAAAAAGTTCATAAAAGTGTATAAGTTTATGAAAGTTTAAAAAGTGTATAAGTTTTAAAAAGTTCATAAAAGTGTATAAGTTTTAAAAAAGTTCATAAAAGTGTATAAGTTTTAAAAAAGTTCATAAAAGTGTATAAGTTTATGAAAGTTTAAAAAGTGTATAAGTTTTAAAAAGTTCATAAAAGTGTATAAGTTTATAAAAGTTTAAAAAGTGTATACGTTTTAAAAAGTTCACAAAAGTGTATAAGTTTATAAAAGTTTAAAAAGTGTATACGTTTTAAAAAGTTCATAAAAGTGTATAAGTTTATAAAAGTTTAAAAAGTGTATACGTTTTAAAAAGTTCATAAAAGTGTATAAGTTTATGAAAGTTTAAAAAGTGTATACGTTTTAAAAAGTTCATAAAAGTGTATAAGTTTATAAAAGTTTTAGAAAGTGTATACGTTTTAAAAAGTTCATAAAAGTGTATAAGTTTATGAAAGTTTAAAAAGTGTATGAGTTTTAAAAAGTTCATTAAAGTGTATAAGTTTATAAAAGTTAATAAAAGTGTATATGTTTTAAAAAGTTCATTAAAGTGTATAAGTTTATAAAAGTTTAAAAAGTGTATACGTTTTAAAAAGTTCATAAAAGTGTATAAGTTTATGAAAGTTTAAAAAGTGTATAAGTTTTAAAAAGTTCATTAAAGTGTATAAGTTTATGAAAGTTTAAAAAGTGTATAAGTTTTAAAAAGTTCATAAAAGTGTATTAGTTTATAAAAGTTAAAAAAATTCATAAAAGTGTATAAGTTTATGAAAGTTTAAAAAGTGTATAAGTTTTAAAAAGTTCATAAAAGTGTATAAGTTTATAAAAGTTTAAAAAGTGTATACGTTTTAAAAGTTCATAAAAGTGTATAAGTTTATGAAAGTTTAAAAAGTGTATACATTTTAAAAAGTTCATAAAAGTGTATAAGTTTATGAAAGTTTAAAAAGTGTATAAGTTTATAAAAGTTCATAAAAGTGTATAAGTTTATAAAAGTTTAAAAAGTGTATACGTTTTAAAAAGTTCATAAAAGTGTATAAGTTTATAAAAGTTTAAAAAGTGTATAAGTTTATAAAAGTTTAAAAAGTGTATAAGTTTTAAAAAGTTCATAAAAGTGTATAAGTTTTAAAAAGTTCATAAAAGTGTATAAGTTTATGAAAGTTTAAAAAGTGTATAAGTTTTAAAAAGTTCATAAAAGTGTATAAGTTTATAAAAGTTTTAAAAAAGTGTATACTTTTTAAAAAGTTCATAAAAGTGTATACGTTTATAAAAGTTTAAAAAGTGTATACGTTTTAAAAAGTTCATAAAAGTGTATAAGTTTATAAAAGTTTAAAAAGTGTATACGTTTTAAAAAGTTCATAAAAGTGTATAAGTTTATAAAAGTTTAAAAAGTGTATACGTTTTAAAAAGTTCATTAAAGTGTATAAGTTTATAAAAGTTTTAAAAAAGTTAAGTAAAGTTTAAAAAAAGTTAAGTAAAGTTTAAAAAAGTTAAGTAAAGTTTAAAAAAAAGTTTAGTAAAGTTTAGTAAAGTTTAAAAGTTTAAAAAAGAGGTGAAACGAAAAGACAAACGTGAAAATAATGATCCAAACATGAAAACATTAATATTAGATTATTATAAGTGACACGAGGAAGTATTTCTTGTTCGAATACTTTCAAATATACCCAGTAAATTAAATACATAAAACATAAAATAAAAACTGACTGTCATGAGTTAAGGACCACACCAGGCCCTGGGCTGAGTTCTATGAGGACTACTGTCAAATGAAGGTAACACAATTACCCCCCCACACACACAAGAGCCATTGTTCCCCCACAATGCACTGTAGCTACTGAGTACGAGAGGCTACGGAGAGGTTCCAAACTTCATCACCACTTTTAAGCAGGACTCGGTTCTTCTCGCAGTGAAAGTGAAAGCGTGTGACGTCACGCAGGTGCGAAGTTCTCACCTGCGATGTCCCAGAGCTGCAGGCGCACCAGGGTCTTGCTGTCCCAGTTGAGGACCTTGAGCGCGAAGTCCACGCCGATGGTGGCGCGGTAGTGCTGCGAGAAGAGCTGGTGAACGTAGCGCTTGATGAGGCTCGTCTTCCCGACGCCCAGCTCGCCGATCACCAGCACCTTGAACAGGAACTCCTTGCACTCGGACACCGAACCCCCGGCCATGACGAGGAACCTTCAGCGAGGCCTGATGAAGGAGGTCTGGACTCACTGCTGGACCTAATATTTTCCATCCCTCCCCCCCCCCCCTCCCACCACCCCCCGCCAGGCCCCGGCCCCCGAAACACACCCCCCCCCCGCCCCCCTTTTTTTTTTTTTTCCCCTTAAAAAATTTTTTTTTTTTTAAACCTTTTTTTTTTTTTTTTTAAAAAATTTTTTTTTTTTTTCCCCCAAAAAAAAAAAAAAAATTTTTTTTTTCCCCCCCCCGCCCCCCCTCGGCCCCCCCCCCCCCCCCCCGCGCTTTTTTTTTTTTTTTTTTTTTTTTTTTTCCCCTTTTTTTCTCCCCCCCTTTTCTTCCCTTTTGTGGGGGGTCCCCCCCCCCATTTTAAAACACCCCCTTTTTTTTATTTTTTTTTTTAAATCTATATTTTAATGTAATATTTCGTCACTTATGAAGAACTTCCTCATCACGTTACTTTTTAGTTTATCAAATTTCACCTTTTAAACCTTTTGTATTAGGATTTTCATGCAATATTTCGTAAACATTTAGTAATAACTTGTTAATAACAACAGTGATGTTCACCAGGTTTATGAAGGAGCTTTATAGCATGTTATTAAACACATTACTTGATCTTTAAAGTATGTACTTTTTTGAGTATTGTTTTGATTGTTTAAGCGCTTTGTGACCCTGGTCTCGAAAAGCGCTATATAAATAAATATTACTTACTTACTTACTTACTTTTGTATTAGGATTTTCATGCAATATTTCGTAAACATTTAGTAATAACTTGTTAATAACAACAGTGATGTTCACCAGGTTTATGAAGGAGCTTCATATCATGTTATTAAACACATTCGTTTTTTAAATATCTCTTTGAAATCTATATTTTAATGTAATATTTCGTCACTTATGAAGAACTTCCTCATCACGTTACTTTTTAGTTTATCAAATTTCACCTTTTATATTAGGATTTTAATGCAATATTTCGTAAACATTTAGTAATAACTTGTTAATAACAACAGTGATGTTCACCAGGTTTATGAAGGAGCTTTACAGCATGTTATTAAACACATTAAAGTATGTACTTTTTTGAGTATTGTTTTGATTGTTTAAGCGCTTTGTGACCCTGGTCTCGAAAAGCGCTATATAAATAAATATTACTTACTTACTTACTTACTTTTGTATTAGGATTTTCATGCAATATTTCGTAAACATTTAGTAATAACTTGTTAATAACAACAGTGATGTTCACCAGGTTTATGAAGGAGCTTCATATCATGTTACTAAACACATTTGTTTCTTAAATATCTCTTTTAAATCTATATTTTAATGTAATATTTCGTCACTTATGAAGAACTTCCTCATCACGTTACTTTTTAGTTTATCAAATTTCACCTTTTAAACCTTTTGTATTAGGATTTTCATGCAATATTTCGTAAACATTTAGTAATAACTTGTTAATAACAACAGTGATGTTCACCAGGTTTATGAAGGAGCTTTACAGCATGTTATTAAACACATTAGTTTTTTAAATATCTCTTTGAAATCTATATTTTAATGTAATATTTCGTCACTTATGAAGAACTTCCTCATTACGTTATTTTTTAGTTTATCAAATTTCACCTTTTATATTAGGATTTTAATGCAATATTTCGTAAACATTTAGTAATAACTTGTTAATAACAACAGTGATGTTCACCAGGTTTATGAAGGAGCTTCACATCATGTTATTAAACACATTAGTTTCTTAAATATCTCTTTGAAATCTATATTTTAATGTAATATTTCGTCACTTATGAAGAACTTCCTCATCACGTTACTTTTTAGTTTATCAAATTTCACCTTTTAAACCTTTTGTATTAGGATTTTCATGCAATATTTCGTAAACATTTAGTAATAACTTGTTAATAACAACAGTGATGTTCACCAGGTTTATGAAGGAGCTTCACAGCATGTTATTAAACACATTAGTTATCTTAAAGTATGTACTTTTTGAAATCTATTTTTATTGTATTATTGCGTCACTTATGAAGGACCTGGTCCTCGATCACGTTATATTTTTAGTTGATCAAATTTCACCTTTTAAACCTTTTGTATTAGGATTTTCATGCAATATTTCGTAAACATTTAGTAATAACTTGTTAATAACAACAGTGATGTTCACCAGGTTTATGAAGGAGCTTCATATCATGTTATTAAACACATTAGTTTTTTAAATATCTCTTTGAAATCTATATTTTAATGTAATATTTCGTCACTTATGAAGAACTTCCACATCACGTTATTTTTTAGTTTATCAAATTTCACCTTTTAAACCTTTTGTATTAGGATTTTCATGCAATATTTCGTAAACATTTAGTAATAACTTGTTAATAACAACAGTGATGTTCACCAGGTTTATGAAGGAGCTTCATATCATGTTATTAAACACATTACTTGATCTTTAAAGTATCTATTTTTTGAAATATTGTTTTAATGTAATATTTCGTCACTTATGAAGAACCTGGTCTCAACGTTATTTTTTAGTATATCAAATTTCACCTTCTTAAACTTTTGTATTAGGATTTTCATGCAATATTTCGTAAACATTTAGTAATAACTTGTTAATAACAACAGTGATGTTCACCAGGTTTATGAAGGAGCTTTACAGCATGTTATTAAACACATTAGTTTTTTAAATATCTCTTTGAAATCTATATTTTAATGTAATATTTCGTCACTTATGAAGAACTTCCTCATCACGTTACTTTTTAGTTTATCAAATTTCACCTTTTAAACCTTTTGTATTAGGATTTTCATGCAATATTTCGTAAACATTTAGTAATAACTTGTTAATAACAACAGTGATGTTCACCAGGTTTATGAAGGAGCTTTACAGCATGTTATTAAACACATTACTTGATCTTTAAAGTATGTACTTTTTTGAGTATTGTTTTGATTGTTTAAGCGCTTTGTGACCCTGGTCTCGAAAAGCGCTATATAAATAAATATTACTTACTTACTTACTTACTTTTGTATTAGGATTTTAATGCAATATTTCGTAAACATTTAGTAATAACTTGTTAATAACAAGAGTGATGTTCACCAGGTTTAAGGAGGACCCCCAACAACCTTTTTTTATAAAAAAAAAAAAGTTTTTTTTTTAAAATTTTTTAAATTCATCTTCCATTTATAAATGAACTGAATGAATCCTTTTTCTCAAGTTTAGACGTTTAGTAAAATGAGTCTAATTTACCAAACATGGTCAGTTACAGCTTTTAATACTTCTTTGAAACATGAAAACATATTTGTATATTTTAGTTTATTCCAATTTTAGTTTGACTTTGAATCCATTCAACACGTGTGAACTTTTACACAATCTCAGTTCAAACCGAAAGATTTAACGTCAACTTTAAACAATTTCAACGTATTTGTCCATGTTTTATTACTTCTGCACTGATTCTTAAGATAAGTAAATCTGCTTTTTTCAAGCATATATCAAATGTTAACACCATATATATTTTTTATGTAGATTTAGGGTTTTCTTTGGAACATTTAATCTAATTTCTGTGGGAATATATACCACATTCTGTTTAAATATTTTAAATAAACACCAGAAAATGGTCATTTACCTCCTGAGATTGAACAATAAAAACATGACAAATAAGATATATTTCATAAAAAAAACATTAAAGGTGTGTTGAGGGTTTTCAATACTGTGGTATTAGCAAAATCAATTTAATCGCAGGTACTGTGACATAGTTTCACAAACATCAGATTTACTTTGCTAAAAAGAATAATTTACTCTATAAAATACACTTGTTACTTTCATCTTCCATTTATAAATGAACTCAATTATTCCTTTTCTCAAGTTAGACTTTTAGAAACGTGTAACTCATTTAATGAACATGGTCAGTTTAGTTTATAATACTTCCCTGTAACATGAAAAATGGAAAACCACCTCCAGATCAACTCCAGCAAAACTAAGGAGTTGAACATCCAGGGACAGGACATTGAGATTGTCACGTCTTACAAGTTCCTGGGTGTTCACCTCAACAACCGCCTGGACTGGGTGGATATCACTGCTGCTCTTTATAAAAAAGGGCGGAGTAGACTCTACCTGCTCCGGAGGTTGAGGTCGTTTGGTGTCCAGGGGTCACTCCTGAAGTCTATGACTCAGTAGTGGACTCTGCCATCTTCAACGGTGTGGTCTGCTGGGGGAGCAGCATGACAGCAAAGGATAGGGCTAAACTGGACAGCCTTATTAAGAAGGCCGGTTACGTCCTAGGGCGCCCCCTGGATCCTGTGGAGGAAGTGACTGGGAGGAGGATACGGAGCAAGCTGGGCTCCATGAGGAGGAACTTGTCTCACCCTCTCCAGCACATACTGAGGGCATTGAGGAGCTCCATCAGTGATAGGATGCTCCATCCCAGGTGTGTGAGGGAGAGGTACCTCCTTCCTCCCTGCTGCCATCAGACTCCACAATAAGAACACACCAAGATAAATATTTAACTGCACCTTTCTTGTTATTTTTGTAAATATGATTGTGTATATAATATAGTGAAGATTTATTTTCTATTCTATTTAGATCCTTTCTTTTCTTTTTAATACTTTATTTCTGGGTGTTTTTTATTTTTCTTCTGGTATATTGCTCTTGCTGTTTGTTAAAAAGAATTTCCCCTCGCGGGATAATAAAGGGATTCGATTCTGATTCTGATGAAACAATATACGTCTCAGTTCAAACTGAAAGATTTAACGACATTGACTCGCAGTTCATTTAATTCACTTTTTCATTTGAATTTAGAAGGTCTAATAGAAGGTGAAGATCCTTAGAAACATCGACACAACAACAGCTACAAGGATTCTTTTAAAACTCAACCAGAGTCATCAGCCAGTGTTGATACAAATGGTTTATTGTACAGCTGGTCAAAAACATTACGACCTGTAGTAACTGCAGTAACACACCGTTTATTTGAACACACCAGCGAAAAATATCATGAAACCACTTCCACTAGAACCCGACTAGAACATTTTGGAAAATACAATCGCGGCGAGTATTCTTGGATCGTCGTCACCGTCAAACGGCAGCTCAACTAGAAACCAAAGAGTTTAAGAAAAGACATCCAGTACGAGAAGCAACTAAGTCATCGCTCACTGTCACGATAAAAAGAATTCAAAAAAACACACCTGGACCGGTTCAAAATGTAGAAATTCTTCTCGACATTCTAAATATAGAAACATTTATTACAAACATCCCACCTGTGTGAAAAAACAAGAGATGGCTCCACAGTTTTACAAAAGTTGTGTTTTTCTAGCTCACCATGACACGACATCACAAGAGCTTCTCGGAATCACATCCCATGCTAAAGAACCGGGTCGACAACATGAGCTTCGTCCGCGACAGCTACATCGTCATGGAGACTTCAAGCATGGACTTTGATTGGCACGTGTCACATTTATCAGAGGATCATTTCGACAACACCTTCAAGTAGAAATCGTCCATTATTCAAGTGACCCTTTGTTTTTTCCGGATGTATTTGATCAAACACTTTTTATTGCGCTTCTGTCACATTCTTTTCTTCACACTCGTGATCGAACCGTCGCGAAGCCGCAGAGAAAACATTTCGTTCTGCTCGTGAGGACGTTTCTAATCATCAAGGTTTTCTTGAAACGAGTCAAAAATCTCTTTAACGAAGATGAAAAACATGTTGGTTGTGCTTTAGAAGGAAGACGTACATGTTCAGTTAGAAACCTAGCAAAGAAAACTAGTTAGTTCTGTACTGCTGTACTTGATGTTGGGACCGCTGTGATTGACAGCCCCTTTCTGAGCCGGTTTTATATAAATGACCACATTAATTTACCGCCTTGGTGATAAAGAAGCTGAACAGACTCAACCGTATAGTTAGTCAAGTCCTTATCTTTAGTTAAAGAGATAAAAATGTGCCATTTTTGAACAATATTAAAATGCGCTAACGTTAGCATCTTTAGCAAGATGTGGCTTAGAATGAAAAAAACAATTCAATATTTTTACTACATTCAAATCTATTGATACAAACAATCCAAGACAAACTGCTCTTTGGATTCATTTATTTTAGGCGTAGGAATTTTAAGTTATTTATAAAATATATATATAATATTTGTAGAGCTTTAACTGGACTTAACTTAACTGAACTTTGGATTTAACTGGACAATTACTTTATGAATAGAATCATAGTATAAGTATTCTTCAGTCCATTGTGAGCTAAAATCTTAAGTATTAAATTAGTATTTAAATTATAAATAAACAAAACTATTTGGAGTAATCTGATTACTTCCTGGTTGTGGTGATTTTCTTTTCCGTTCCAGTGATTAAGAAGCAAACGTTAAATACTGAAGCTTCATGAAACAGTGTCATTATCTTCAGAGTCCACTAGATGGTAGTGATGTGTTGATGAAGCTTCATGAAACAGTGTCATTATCTTCAGAGTCCACTAGATGGTAGTGATGTGTCGATGAAGCTTCATGAAACAGTGTCATTATCTTCAGAGTCCACTAGATGGTAGTGATGTGTCGATGAAGCTTCATGAAACAGTGTCATTATCTTCAGAGTCCACTAGATGGTAGTGATGTGTCGTTGAAGCTTCATGAAACAGTGTCATTATCTTCAGAGTCCACTAGATGGTAGTGATGTGTTGATGAAGCTTCATGAAACAGTGTCATTATCTTCAGAGTCCACTAGATGGTAGTGATGTGTCGATGAAGCTTCATGAAACAGTGTCATTATCTTCAGAGTCCACTAGATGGTAGTGATGTGTCGATGAAGCTTCATGAAACAGTGTCATTATCTTCAGAGTCCACTAGATGGTAGTGATGTGTTGATGAAGATTCATGAAACAGTGTCATGTTGTTCAGAGTCCACTAGATGGTAGTGATGTGTCGATGAAGCTTCATGAAACAGTGTTATTATCTTCAGAGTCCACTAGATGGTAGTGATGTGTTGATGAAGCTTCATGAAACAGTGTCATTATCTTCAGAGTCCACTAGATGGTAGTGATGTGTTGATGAAGCTTCATGAAACAGTGTCATTTTCTTCAGAGTCCACTAGATGGTAGTGATGTGTTGATGAAGCTTCATGAAACAGTGTCATTATCTTCAGAGTCCACTAGATGGTAGTGATGTGTCGATGAAGCTTCATGAAACAGTGTCATGTTGTTCAGAGTCAACTAGATGGTAGTGATGTGTCGATGAAGCTTCATGAAACGGTGTTATTATCTTCAGAGTCCACTAGATGGTAGTGATGTGTTGATGAAGCTTCATGAAACAGTGTCATTATCTTCAGAGTCCACTAGATGGTAGTGATGTGTTGATGAGCTTCATGAAACAGTGTCATTATCTTCAGAGTCCACTAGATGGTAGTGATGTGTTGATGAAGCTTCATGAAACAGTGTCATTATCTTCAGAGTCCACTAGATGGTAGTGATGTGTCGATGAAGCTTCATGAAACAGTGTCATGTTGTTCAGAGTCAACTAGATGGTAGTGATGTGTCGATGAAGCTTCATGAAACGGTGTTATTATCTTCAGAGTCCACTAGATGGTAGTGATGTGTTGATGAAGCTTCATGAAACAGTGTCATTATCTTCAGAGTCCACTAGATGGTAGTGATGTGTTGATGAGCTTCATGAAACAGTGTCATTATCTCCAGAGTCCACTAGATGGTAGTGATGTGTCGTTGAAGCTTCATGAAACAGTGTCATTATCTTCAGAGTCCACTAGATGGCGTCTCTGCACTATTTGTTTTGAACAAGTGTTCTAATCAAACATCATTTTTAAAGTGATGGCGCCACCTACTGACCTCTGAACAACATGACACTGTTTCATGAAGCATCACCAACACATCACTGGAGCAGCGTAACGTTGTCTGGAGGAAGACGTGAAAAAAAAAAACAGTGAGGAAACTTCAAACTTCTTATTCAAGACTATCTTTAAACTTGAGTAGTTATTTACTTTCAACAAAAGATTATAAGCATCAGCTTCTTGAACAAATTCTACACTAGAGTTTTCATGGTTCCGCTACCGTAGCTAAGCTAACATCGACGTTGGCGCCATTTTCAAAGCAACGGTTGATAAAGCGCGTGTCGTCACGAAATAAGCCTTTGTTTCATTTCTCCACGTCAACGACAGCTTCAATCTAGATCCTCGGTCGGATGTCCAACGAAAGAATAATACAGAAAACTGCTCGTTGTCTTGACCTTGAACTAGTAGCAACTCAAAGATGGCAGTAATCGATCGACTTAAAATGGCGGCTTGTTTCCATCTGCACGATACGACGCAGAGTTTGGCGTGAGAGCTGACTATTTTTGGCACGGAGTCACTAGCGAGCTGACGTCAGAAAGGCTGTGCAGGAAAAAAAAGCCCTTCGGAAAATGTGTGCTTTTCTTACGCCGTTAACCCTTAAGAGCAGAGAACTTCACACGAGCAGGCAGAAGAAGTCGATACCAGATAAACATCAAGGGTGCGTCGCTCTCACAGTGTCGAGGAGCTGTGTGCAAAGTCTCGAAGCATGTTGGAGGTGAAGCACGACGGGCTGCCGAGCATCGAGTCCATGGCCGGGGACCCGTCCGGGGACTCCCCGGAACAGAGGGAGTCCCTGAAGGGGGACGGGGGAGACAGAGCCAGCGTGTCGTCCACGCCGCGTTGGTTCGGACTTAAATCCTCCCCTTTCGGGTCGAACAGGTAACTGTCCAGGAGGTCCAGGTCTTCCGAGTCGTCTCGGCGCAGACGTGGGGTCAAGGGGGTGAGGTCCAGGGGCGGGTCGGCGAGGGTCTTGCGCTGGTCCGGGGCGGGTACGTGCGAGCTGTGGGTGTCCACCAAACACCTGGCGTTGGGCGGAGTCGCGTCCCTCGCTCGCCCGGCGCCGCTCGGCTTCCAGAGCGGTCGCCGAGAGTCGTCATCGTCGTCGTCGTCGTCGGTCAGGGCGGGCGGGGGTTTGGCCGGGGTGGGCTCCCGGGGGACGTGGGGGTCTGTGCCAGGGCTGCAGGTGTGGGGGGGCGCGCGGCTGTGGGGGTCGGGGGTGTTAGTGAGGGGCCTGATGACCGCCGTCTGATTCAGGCCGGCTTCCTGTTTCCTCACATGCACAGACAGTCTGTGCCACACATTCCCCTCCTTCTGAGGGTGTCTTGCACCTGATTCAGACCATGACACAGACTTGCCGTTAGAACTACAAACGAGACAGAGACGTCAGTTACTCTCTGCGAGAAGGTGAGCTCAGAGAAAAAACAGCAACAACACAGCAGCAGCAGAAACAGCAGAGTCGACGCGTTTCAACATCTCAGTTCAAATACGTTCGAAGCTCAAAGCACTGAATCATAATGTGTCGACATTTTGATTCAATATCGTTATTTCGTCGCTGTCGCCGTGAGACTGAAGACAAACAATCAAACCATCCCTTGAACTTAAAACCTCTTTTCTGCCCTGAACTAGTATTTATTCTTCATCATAGTTCACCTTAAAAATATGTTAATAACTCCTTAAACATAAAGAAATAATAAGGTAAGGTAAGGTAAGGTAAGGTAAGGTAAGGTAAGGTAAGGTAAGGTAAGGTACAACTTTATTGATCCCTCAGGAGGTCTCCTTCGGGAAATTGTTTTTTACCAATTGCCAGCAGTTTTTCATGAACAATAAAAAATGATACATAAAAAATAAAATAAGAAGAACATAAAGAGGAAGAACAAGATGATACAATCTAAGTCTAAAGATAAAGATAAAGAACATAGATCAAAGAAAAACAACAAAGACAAAGGATACAAAGACTAACATGGAACAGAACATCCAGATACTTTCACTCCACTCCTGCCCCCGAACTCAGAATTGTAACAATTTAATAGCCTGAGGGATGAATGAGTCCCTGAGTCTATTAGTGTTGCACCTGGGTAGGAGCATTCGTGCACTCATCACTCATCACTCATAACTCACTCATTAGTTTTCATGATCACTCGAGACGACACAGTTTATTTGAAAAACAATGTGTGTATTTTAAATGATTTTATAGTAACTTCCGATCAATAGGTTGATATATATGAGATAAAGAAACAAAATGGAGACGTTAGCAACAACTAGAACGTTAGCCTAGTGTCATGTTGACTGATTTTCAACATTTGAAGTGACTTCACATTAAATTACAATTATTTAACTTCCTTTATCAACACATATCTGTTTAAATCGTATTAAAGACTTTTTGCGTAAAACTGTAAAACAGGAAGTTATGCTAGGAAAACTAAAGTCCTACGAATGTGTCCAAGATAACACGAATTAAATACAGTTAAAGGTTTGTTTTTAAGTGAAAGGTTGGTGAAGAAAGGTCTATTCAGTCAATGATATCTGTCACTTAAATGGAGTGATCTATAGAAAAGGGTTAAAGTTCAAATAGACCAGGATTAGTCAGGTGCAGACGAGGGGCGGCCATGCTTCAGAACTTTAAACGTGAGAAATAATATAAGAAGTCTTAAGTGCAGATGTTTCTTCTTATTTAAACCATCGATTGACTGGACATGCAGTTGTTCCATCTGGTCTCCTCAGAGTGTTAGAGGGTTAGATCGTGGACAAGCAACAGGCAGCGTAGCACGTGAGACACATAAACATGTTAGGATCTCTGTCACTCATTCTCTACGTCTTACTCTGTCGTTCCCAGTGTCACTGCTGTGGATCTCAAACAAGTTAAGAAACCTTCAAATATCGCGTTTTTAAGAGGAGCCTGTGGCTCGGAAACAGCTCGGATTCATGGGTAATATTTAACAGGTCGAACATATTGTTCCCATACGTGCAGGAATAATTATATTGTTGTTTAAAAACCAATCAAACAAGTAAATAGAATAGAAACTATACTGCGACTGCTCAAGATACTTGAGGAATAAAGACAAACTCGAGGCAAGATCTGCATGAATAAGAATCTTTTGAGCGATTTTAAGTCATTAATTATAAGATAATGAATTCAAACTGATACCTCCTGTTTATACTCAACATGTTTTTACTTCAAAAGTCTTTGACTGACTCTACGGACTTTGCAAAAGTATAAAATACTGGATATTTTGAAGGGTGTTTTCAAGGTAACAGACTCGCTAATGCATTGGAATAAACACACAAAAGTTGAAGACATTTGAAAAAGACTCACTTGGCATTTCCCGTCACGGGCTTCTTCCTCCGGAACATGTTGAGGAAACTGTTGCTCCCGCAGGCGGCCGCCGACTTCCCGTCGCCGACGTGCATCCGCACCACGTCGGAGGTGGTGAAGGCGCTGCGGACGTTCCTCTCCGGCTTGGCGATTATAATGTACATCTTGGGCGTGAACATGCAGCCCAGCGCCACCGTGACGCTGAGGCTGACGGAGAAGGAGGTGGTGATGATCTTGTAGTTGGAGCCGAAGTAGATGGGCACGAAGGCCAGCCAGATGATGCAGGTGGTGTACATGGTGAAGGCGATGTACTTGGCCTCGTTGAAGTTGGCGGGCACGTTCCTCGTCTTGAAGGCGTAGTAGGTGCAGCTCATGATGAGCAGCCCGTTGTAGCCCAGCGGCGCCACCATGCCCACGTTGCTAGTGTTGCAGATGAGGTACACCTCGCGTATGCTGGGGTAGGACTTGACGGGCTCCGGCGGCTCCAGGATGATGAGGGTGATCTCCAGGGTCAGCTGCAGGCTGATCAACATGAAGGCGATGACCACCTGAGCCCAGGCGCTCATGAAGCGAGGCTTCCTGGTGCAGATCTTCTTCTTGCTGCCGGCCAGGATGCGAGCGATGCGGTTGGTCTTGGTCACCAGGGCGGAGTAGCACATGGCCGACGACAGGCCCACCAGGAGGCGCTGGAGATAGCAGGAGACCACGGTGGGCCGGGCGATCAGCGTGAAGGGGCAGATGTAGCCCAGGAAGATGCCGGCCAGGATGATGTAGCAGAGCTCTCGGCTGGAGGACTTCACCACCGGCGTGTCGCGGTACTGGATGAAGACGAAGGTGACGAACGAGGTGATGAGGATGCCGACGCAGGAGAAGACCACGGCCACGATCGACTCCACGTCCGCCCAGTCCAGGTACCTCAGAGGGAGCAGCTCACAGCCTACGGACACACATGGATGGAACTCAAATACAAGTCTATTCTGAACAAAAAAACATTGAGGCAAACAGAATCAATCAGAATCAGAAACAGAATCCTTTATTTGTCCCGCAAGGGGAAATTCGGTTCAACAACAGCCAGAGTAATATACCAAGAAAATAAAACACCCAGAAATAAAAAAATAATAAAAAGAAAAAGAAAGAAAATCTAAATAGAATAGAAAATAAATCTTCACTATATTATATACAAAAATAGCAAGAAAGGTGCAGTTAAATAATTATCTTGGTGTGTTCTTATTGTGGAGTCTGATGGCAGCAGGGAGGAAGGAGGTACCTCTCCCTCACACACCTGGGATGGAGCATCCTATCACTGATGGAGCTCCTCAATGCCCTCAGTGTGTGCTGGAGAGGGTGAGACAAGTTCCTCCTCATGGAGCCCAGCTTGCTCTGTATCCTCCTCCCAGACACTTCCTCCACAGGATCCAGGGGGCGCCCTAGGACGTAACCGGCCTTCTTAATAAGGCTGTCCAGTTTAAACAAATATATACACAAGTAATATTGAGAAATAAAAATACAAATGGCTATGAATGAGCAGCTTGGCAGAGGTCTGCACTCGCTGGAGTGCTTTTCTAATTACAGCTCTAGTAATGACAGTAATAAATCAAATACTGATAAATATATCAACACCAATAACATTCAGGAGTCGCACACAAGTGCAGAAGTGAGGAGAAGGAATTATAGACGCTAGTTTAAACATATATATATTTTATTTATTAGCCTGATGACTTCAGGACATGAAATCTGACCTACGGTTAAATTAGAAACAAAAAAAAATAATTATAAAAAATGGAGTTGTGTATTTTTGTTTAGGTGTTTGATAAACAATCCGAGAGAAAACTAGAAAAATGCAGTGTGAATGCTGACCCTGCTGTGCTGTGGAAGTAGTAGTGGAATTACTATTAAAAATAGAAGTAGTAGAAAAGTAAAAGTAGTAGTAGAATTATTAATAAAAGTAGAAGTAGTAGTAGTATTAGTTGTTGAAGTACTTGTGGAAGTAGTAGTGGAATTACTATTATAAATAGAAGTAGTAGAAAAGTAAAAGTAGTAGTAGAATTATTAGTAAAAGTAGAACTAGTAGTAGTATTAGCAGTAGACGTAGTAGTGGGTAGTAGGTAAAAGTGGAAGGAGTTGAAACATGAGTTGAAGATTTTCCCATTGAAATAAATGGGCTAGAAAAAGAGGAATAAAAGAAAGAGTAGAAGAGATAAAAGTAAGGTAGAACATAGCCGAATGAATTGATCAAAGTTTGAAAGGTTCAAATCGGATCAAATTTGTGGGAGGATAAGCGGCCACAAAGTTTAGGTCAGAAGAAAACAGGATCTCAATTGTGTGACCGCTTCCCAGCATTCACACAATTATTTTGGATTAAAGGATTAAAACAAATTGCTACAACGAGTGGTTGAGTTTCAGACTCCTGCTCTACCATAGACAAGACCCTAAAAACACCTTAAAAGGACTTCACTATGCTTCGAATCACCACCTCCTGAGTGAAGATGAAGAAGAAAAGGTGGAAAGATAGTGATGTTCTTCGCGGCAAGAACAGCTTCGGCACGACTCGCAGATGAAGCTTCTCTCCATTAGTTTTCTCCTGGTAGCGAAGGTGTAGTAATAGGATTTTACACCTGGGAGCCGAGCTCTCGACTCCATAACTCGCTGTCACAACAAGCGTGGGGTCAGCGAGGGCGGCGGTGAGTTAGTATGCATCAGGATAGTGTACGTACTAACTAGTAACTAATCCTCCACAGATAGTATGTCTCAAATCACATACTTCTCTTAGTATACTAGAAGTTAGTATGCATCAGGATAGTGTACGTACTAACTAGTAACTAATCCTCCACAGATAGTATGTCTCAAATCACATACTTCTCTTAGTATACTAGAAGTTAGTATGGATCAGGATAGTGTACGTACTAACTAGTAACTAATCCTCCACAGATAGTATGTCTCAAATCACATACTTCTCTTAGTATACTAGAAGTTAGTATGCATCAGGATAGTGTACGTACTAACTAGTAACTAATCCTCCACAGATAGTATGTCTCAAATCACATACTTCTCTTAGTATACTAGAAGTTAGTATGCATCAGGATAGTGTACGTACTAACTAGTAACTAATCCTCCACAGATAGTATGTCTCAAATCACATACTTCTCTTAGTATACTAGAAGTTAGTATGCATCAGGATAGTGTACGTACTAACTAGTAACTAATCCTCCACAGATAGTATGTCTCAAACATACTTCTCTTAGTATACTAGAAGTTAGTATGCATCAGGATAGTGTACGTACTAACTAGTAACTAATCCTCCACAGATAGTATGTCTCAAATCACATACTTCTCTTAGTATACTAGAAGTTAGTATGCATCAGGATAGTGTACGTACTAACTAGTAACTAATCCTCCACAGATAGTATGTCTCAAATCACATACTTCTCTTAGTATACTAGAAGTTAGTATCATCAGGATAGTGTACGTACTAACTAGTAACTAATCCTCCACAGATAGTATGTCTCAAATCACATACTTCTCTTAGTATACTAGAAGTTAGTATCATCAGGATAGTGTACGTATTAACTAGTAACTAATTCTCCACAGATAGTATGTCTCAAATCACATACTACTCTTAGTATACTAGAAGTTAGTATGCATCAGGATAGTGTCCGTACTAACTAGTAACTAATCCTCCACAGATAGTATGTCTCAAATCACATACTTCTCTTAGTATACTAGATGTTAGTATGCATCAGGATAGTGTACGTACTAACTAGTAACTAATCCTCCACAGATAGTATGTCTCAAATCACAAACTTCTCTTAGTATACTAGAAGTTAGTATCATCAGGATATTGTACGTACTAACTAGTAACTAATCCTCCACAGATAGTATGTCTCAAATCACATACTACTCTTAGTATACTAGAAGTTAGTATGCATCAGGATAGTGTACGTACTAACTAGTAACTAATCCTCCACAGATAGTATGTCTCAAATCACATACTTCTCTTAGTATACTAGAAGTTAGTATCATCAGGATAGTGTACGTACTAACTAGTAACTAATCCTCCACAGATAGTATGTCTCAAATCACATCCTTCTCTTAGTATACTAGAAGTTAGTATGCATCAGGATAGTGTACGTACTAACTAGTAACTAATCCTCCACAGATAGTATGTCTCAAATCACATACTTCTCTTAGTATACTAGAAGTTAGTATGCATCAGGATAGTGTACGTACTAACTAGTAACTAATCCTCCACAGATAGTATGTCTCAAATCACATACTTCTCTTAGTATACTAGAAGTTAGTATCATCAGGATAGTGTACGTACTAACTAGTAACTAATCCTCCACAGATAGTATGTCTCAAATCACATACTTCTCTTAGTATACTAGAAGTTAGTATGCATCAGGAGAGTGTACGTACTAACTAGTAACTAATCCTCCACAGATAGTATGTCTCAAATCACATACTACTCTTAGTATACTAGAAGTTAGTATCATCAGGATAGTGTACGTACTAACTAGTAACTAATCTTCCACAGATAGTATGTCTCAAATCAAACTCTGCTGCTACACGCTAACAGGAAATGACGCGACAGCTTCTTCTTCTACTATTTAACGATGATTTCAACCAGCTGTAGGAACACTAGCGACACTTGCTGGCAGCACATTTTGCAAGTTTGGAAAAATAAATAAAGAAAAATATATATATATACAGTATATGTATATATATATATATATATATTGATTATATACGTATTTTTAACGTCACTAAGATGGAGTCATTTAGTGTAGAAAGTGTCCATCGATCCATACTCAGTTTTGTGGGCGTTTTAGTAACAATCTAGTGTGTATGGAGCACTACATTTCGCATACTAAGAATTGAGACGCACTTATGCACTAAAAATACTAACTTTGAGTACACAAGCATGCGATTAGAGACACTGGATGTGTGATCTTCCGGGACAAAAGACGTACCTTCCAGGTGGTCGTCGGGCCACCATCCCAGCTCGCAGGCCTTACAGGTGAACTCGTCCTGGACGTACTCGTTGTCTTTGCACGTGGTGCAGATCCAGCAGCAGCTCACCTCCCCCTTCCTGATCACCTGCGAGCACACAATGAATCCGTCACGAGCCGCACATCAAACGCAGAATATGCACATACTTCTCTTAGTATACTAGAAGTTAGTATGCATCAGTGTAGTATACGTACTAACTAGTAACTAATCCTCCACAGATAGTATGTCTCAAATCACATACTTCTCTTAGTATACTAGAAGTTAGTATGCATCAGGATAGTGTACGTACTAACTAGTAACTAATCCTCCACAGATAGTATGTCTCAAATCACATACTTCTCTTAGTATACTAGAAGTTAGTATGCATCAGGATAGTGTACGTACTAACTAGTAACTAATCCTCCACAGATAGTACGTCTCAAATCACATACTTCTCTTAGTATACTAGAAGTTAGTATGCATCAGGATAGTGTACGTACTAACTAGTAACTAATCCTCCACAGATAGTATGTCTCAAATCACATACTTCTCTTAGTATACTAGAAGTTAGTATGCATCAGGATAGTGTACGTACTAACTAGTAACTAATCCTCCACAGATAGTATGTCTCAAATCACATACTTCTCTTAGTATACTAGAAGTTAGTATCATCAGGATAGTGTACGTACTAACTAGTAACTAATCCTCCACAGATAGTATGTCTCAAATCACATACTTCTCTTAGTATACTAGAAGTTAGTATCATCAGGATAGTGTACGTACTAACTAGTAACTAATCCTCCACAGATAGTATTTCTCAAATCACATACTTCTCTTAGTATACTAGAAGTTAGTATGCATCAGGATAGTGTACGTACTAACTAGTAACTAATCCTCCACAGATAGTATGTCTCAAATCACATACTTCTCTTAGTATACTAGAAGTTAGTATGCATCAGGATAGTGTACGTACTAACTAGTAACTAATCCTCCACAGATAGTATGTCTCAAATCACATACTTCTCTTAGTATACTAGAAGTTAGTATCATCAGGATAGTGTACGTACTAACTAGTAACTAATCCTCCACAGATAGTATGTCTCAAATCACATACTTCTCTTAGTATACTAGAAGTTAGTATCATCAGGATAGTGTACGTACTAACTAGTAACTAATCCTCCACAGATAGTATGTCTCAAATCACATACTTCTCTTAGTATACTAGAAGTTAGTATCATCAGGATAGTGTACGTACTAACTAGTAACTAATCCTCCACAGATAGTATTTCTCAAATCACATACTTCTCTTAGTATACTAGAAGTTAGTATGCATCAGGATAGTGTACGTACTAACTAGTAACTAATCCTCCACTGATAGTATGTCTCAAATCACATACTTCTCTTAGTATACTAGAAGTTAGTATGCATCAGGATAGTGTACGTACTAACTAGTAACTAATCCTCCACAGATAGTATTTCTCAAATCACATACTTCTCTTAGTATACTAGAAGTTAGTATCATCAGGATAGTGTACATACTAACTAGTAACTAATCCTCCACAGATAGTATGTCTCAAACATACTTCTCTTAGTATACTAGAAGTTAGTATGTATTAGGATAGTGTACATACTAACTAGTAACTAATCCTCCACAGATAGTATGTCTCAAATCACAAACTTCTCTTAGTATACTAGAAGTTAGTATGCATCAGTGTAGTATACGTACTAACTAGTAACTAATCCTCCACAGATAGTATGTCTCAAATCACATACTTCTCTTAGTATACTAGAAGTTAGTATGCATCAGGATAGTGTACGTACTAACTAGTAACTAATCCTCCACAGATAGTATGTCTCAAATCACATACTTCTCTTAGTATACTAGAAGTTAGTATGCATCAGGATAGTGTACGTACTAACTAGTAACTAATCCTCCACAGATAGTACGTCTCAAATCACATACTTCTCTTAGTATACTAGAAGTTAGTATTCATCAGGATAGTGTACGTACTAACTAGTAACTAATCCTCCACAGATAGTATGTCTCAAATCACATACTTCTCTTAGTATACTAGAAGTTAGTATGCATCAGGATAGTGTACGTACTAACTAGTAACTAATCCTCCACAGATAGTATGTCTCAAATCACATACTTCTCTTAGTATACTAGAAGTTAGTATCATCAGGATAGTGTACGTACTAACTAGTAACTAATCCTCCACAGATAGTATGTCTCAAATCACATACTTCTCTTAGTATACTAGAAGTTAGTATCATCAGGATAGTGTACGTACTAACTAGTAACTAATCCTCCACAGATAGTATTTCTCAAATCACATACTTCTCTTAGTATACTAGAAGTTAGTATGCATCAGGATAGTGTACGTACTAACTAGTAACTAATCCTCCACAGATAGTATGTCTCAAATCACATACTTCTCTTAGTATACTAGAAGTTAGTATGCATCAGGATAGTGTACGTACTAACTAGTAACTAATCCTCCACAGATAGTATGTCTCAAATCACATACTTCTCTTAGTATACTAGAAGTTAGTATCATCAGGATAGTGTACGTACTAACTAGTAACTAATCCTCCACAGATAGTATGTCTCAAATCACATACTTCTCTTAGTATACTAGAAGTTAGTATCATCAGGATAGTGTACGTACTAACTAGTAACTAATCCTCCACAGATAGTATGTCTCAAATCACATACTTCTCTTAGTATACTAGAAGTTAGTATCATCAGGATAGTGTACGTACTAACTAGTAACTAATCCTCCACAGATAGTATTTCTCAAATCACATACTTCTCTTAGTATACTAGAAGTTAGTATGCATCAGGATAGTGTACGTACTAACTAGTAACTAATCCTCCACTGATAGTATGTCTCAAATCACATACTTCTCTTAGTATACTAGAAGTTAGTATGCATCAGGATAGTGTACGTACTAACTAGTAACTAATCCTCCACAGATAGTATTTCTCAAATCACATACTTCTCTTAGTATACTAGAAGTTAGTATCATCAGGATAGTGTACATACTAACTAGTAACTAATCCTCCACAGATAGTATGTCTCAAACATACTTCTCTTAGTATACTAGAAGTTAGTATGTATTAGGATAGTGTACATACTAACTAGTAACTAATCCTCCACAGATAGTATGTCTCAAATCACAAACTTCTCTTAGTATACTAGAAGTTAGTATGCATCAGTGTAGTATACGTACTAACTAGTAACTAATCCTCCACAGATAGTATGTCTCAAATCACATACTTCTCTTAGTATACTAGAAGTTAGTATGCATCAGGATAGTGTACGTACTAACTAGTAACTAATCCTCCACAGATAGTATGTCTCAAATCACATACTTCTCTTAGTATACTAGAAGTTAGTATGCATCAGGATAGTGTACGTACTAACTAGTAACTAATCCTCCACAGATAGTACGTCTCAAATCACATACTTCTCTTAGTATACTAGAAGTTAGTATTCATCAGGATAGTGTACGTACTAACTAGTAACTAATCCTCCACAGATAGTATGTCTCAAATCACATACTTCTCTTAGTATACTAGAAGTTAGTATGCATCAGGATAGTGTACGTACTAACTAGTAACTAATCCTCCACAGATAGTATGTCTCAAATCACATACTTCTCTTAGTATACTAGAAGTTAGTATCATCAGGATAGTGTACGTACTAACTAGTAACTAATCCTCCACAGATAGTATGTCTCAAATCACATACTTCTCTTAGTATACTAGAAGTTAGTATCATCAGGATAGTGTACGTACTAACTAGTAACTAATCCTCCACAGATAGTATTTCTCAAATCACATACTTCTCTTAGTATACTAGAAGTTAGTATGCATCAGGATAGTGTACGTACTAACTAGTAACTAATCCTCCACAGATAGTATGTCTCAAATCACATACTTCTCTTAGTATACTAGAAGTTAGTATGCATCAGGATAGTGTACGTACTAACTAGTAACTAATCCTCCACAGATAGTATGTCTCAAATCACATACTTCTCTTAGTATACTAGAAGTTAGTATCATCAGGATAGTGTACGTACTAACTAGTAACTAATCCTCCACAGATAGTATGTCTCAAATCACATACTTCTCTTAGTATACTAGAAGTTAGTATCATCAGGATAGTGTACGTACTAACTAGTAACTAATCCTCCACAGATAGTATGTCTCAAATCACATACTTCTCTTAGTATACTAGAAGTTAGTATCATCAGGATAGTGTACGTACTAACTAGTAACTAATCCTCCACAGATAGTATTTCTCAAATCACATACTTCTCTTAGTATACTAGAAGTTAGTATGCATCAGGATAGTGTACGTACTAACTAGTAACTAATCCTCCACTGATAGTATGTCTCAAATCACATACTTCTCTTAGTATACTAGAAGTTAGTATGCATCAGGATAGTGTACGTACTAACTAGTAACTAATCCTCCACAGATAGTATTTCTCAAATCACATACTTCTCTTAGTATACTAGAAGTTAGTATCATCAGGATAGTGTACATACTAACTAGTAACTAATCCTCCACAGATAGTATGTCTCAAACATACTTCTCTTAGTATACTAGAAGTTAGTATGTATTAGGATAGTGTACATACTAACTAGTAACTAATCCTCCACAGATAGTGTGTCTCAAATCACAAACTTCTCTTAGTATACTAGAAGTTAGTATGCATCAGGAGGTTAGCTCCAGACGGTGGTGACGGCAGTGGACAGTGGACACAAGTGTGATCGATGCCAGAAGAAGATCCTTCAGGTGCTGGTTTGAAAAACCTACTGCTGACCTCCAGTCGGAGAAATTAGAAAGTACTTGTGAGCCTCAGAGTTGCTGCTCTTTATAGACTCATGAATACACATTTCACACCAAATTATTCATCTCCAGCTCGACACTTGAGGGCCACGCTCTTCTAAATGTGTCCTGTTTACCATATTCTTCTGAGGCTTCTCCGCTCCCACGGCAACGTTCTTGTTTCTGTGGTAGCATCATGTTTAAGTGACTCATCCTGGATCAACTCTTTTCCTCAACAAACCTTAAGTGACTCCCACACGGCTCGAAAGACAGCAATAAACAGATATTCTTGTCGATTATCAACAAGTCCATCCATTTTTTTTTGTTCCACACTGTAGTGGTCGCATCTGCTGCGTCCCATGAAGATGACATCACGAGATTTAAAGGTGCCTCGTAACATAAATGCATCAAAATACTCTTTTCGTCAACAAACTACAGTGGTGAGAATAAAACTACTGCTTTTTTGTCTCGTCCATCCTTACATCCATCAGTTCACCAACCATTTATACATCCATCTGTATATATAGTTACAGTATATACATGTTTACACAGAAGTATATTTTGTAACTAATTTACCGCTCTGTTGATCCAACTGAACCCCAGAGGCTGAACTTAGTCAACTGTTGCTAGAAATCAAACAATGGTTGAGTGAAAACACTTTACAGCTAAATGTGGACAAAACTGAAACTCTGGTGATTGTTGATGATAAGATTCCAGGGTTGAGTCAGTACTTGGGTGACTTAGGTCAGTCTGTCAAACTGAGCCTGAGAAACCTGGGTGTTGTATTTGATAAAGACATGTCTCTTGTTCAACACTGAAGAAAACTGACCAGAAACTGTTTCCTTCAACTGAGAAAAATCTCTAAACTTAGGAAAATGTTGTCACAACATGATCTGGATCTTATAATCCATGTGTTTGTTTCTTCTCGTCTGGACTATTGTAACAGTTTGTTTCCATTTCTAAACAATAAGGATGTGTCTCGCCTGCAGTTGATTCAGAACTCTGACCCGCTCTAGTAGAAGAACTCACATTTCTCCGATCCTTCAAACTCTTCACTGGCTGCCAGTTTCTTTCAGGATAATTTTAAAATTCTGGTTCTTACTTTCAGATCTATTCATTCAGACCTTCCATCAGTGATCTGATCCAGACTTACACCCCAGCTCGGGCTCTGAGGTCTGTGGATCAGAATCTACTGATGGTTCCTGAACTTCCAGACCAGAGGAGAGAAATCCTTCCAGACTGTTGCTCCTAAACTTTGGAACCATCTCTGTGTTTGATGATCTACTGACTCCTTCAAGAAACATCTGTGTTTGATGATCTACTGACTCCTTCAAGAAACATCTGTGTTTGATGATCTACTGACTCCTTCAAGAAACATCTGTGTTTGATGCTCTACTGACTCCTTTAAGAAACATCAGTGTTTGATGATCTACTGACTCCTTCAAGAAACATCTGTGTTTGATGATCTACTGACTCCTTCATAAACATCTGTGTTTGATGATCTACTGACTCCTTCAAGAAACATCTGTGTTTGATGATCTACTGACTCCTTTAAGAAACATCTGTGTTTGATGATCTACTGACTCCTTCAAGAAACATCTGTGTTTGATGATCTACTGACTCCTTCAAGAAACATCTGTGTTTGATGATCTACTGACTCCTTCAAGAAACATCTGTGTTTGATGATCTACTGACTCCTTCAAGAAACATCTGTGTTTGATGATCTACTGACTCCTTCAAGAAACATCTGTGTTTGATGATCTACTGACTCCTTCAAGAAACATCTGTGTTTGATGATCTACTGACTCCTTCAAGAAACATCTGTGTTTGATGATCTACTGACTCCTTCAAGAAACATCTGTGTTTGATGATCTACTGACTCCTTCAAGAAACATCTGTGTTTGATGATCTACTGACTACTGACAAAATCTAAGATGTTCAACAGAAAAGTTCAAGGGTTTTATTTTAAAAATGTACCTTGATCTGACCCTTGGAGCAGGGCTCGCTGCACACCGACCGCACCATGTCGCTGCTGTTGGTCCACAGTTTGTAGTCGTCGATGCTCAGGATGCCTTCGTGCCAGGAGCCCACGTTCAGGTAGTCATAGCGACCGTCCTCCACGTTCTGCAGGTTCATGATGTCGTACCTGCGCGACGACAGAGATGATGATGTCATAGAGATGACACAGTTACGCCGTCAGGCCAGAGATGAAAGAGCTTCCACCATGACCATCATCTCAACATGTTGCACAACAATTACACACTCGTCTCCTCTCGACAATCACACACACACATGCTCGCCCTCTCCACCTCGAGGGGACCTTACCTTCCAGGCGTGTCTCCGTTCTGGTCGAAGTAGATGTCCTCGCCGGAGACTCCTCCGAAGGACGTCTTCAGCAGATAGTCCAGGAGCTTGCTGCCATCGATGGGCTCCATGGCCTCGCACAGGCCCGTCTGACCCGGGCACAGCTCCTGGTGCATGTCGTGGAGACCGTGGGCCATGGCGTAGATGGCGTTGATGACGAAGCCCATCTTGCTGTCCTGCATGTAGTTCTCCTGCAGACTCTCGTTTCCTGTGACAGAACCACCGTTTTTATTATCTTTCCATTTTATTTCTATTTAAGAGAGAATTATACCGTAATGATCCCATTTTCTTTGAGTTTAATCGTAATTGTTATTTAATTTTACAGTGTGTTAAGTTCTGTGGACAAATATGATGATAAGAAGTAAAACGATCAAAACACGGAGTCCGTTCCGTTGCTCCAACACGACGTTAGTCCGCCCCGGGTCTTATACTTTGCTTTGTGGATAGAGATGATGCTTTACGATTGATCGGCCACACTGTCTCCCGGCGACTGTACAGGTCAATAGTCCCGGGAGAAAAGGTCCCGATCTGTAGAAACATCGCTATATTTAAGGCAAAATTTCCCGCCCAGAAGGTCGTCCTTTCCGGCCAAATGGTTGGTTCAAGTTCCCTGTGTCCCGATCCCCCATTGAGAGACATCCTGATTTGTTTTCTTGTAATCGAGTCTTTCAAATGTTCTTGGGTGGGGGTTTCCGTCTTTTAGCCCCTCTTTCCCGGGTGTGTCTTGCTTCGTTCTTTGATCTACGATTTAAGGTGTGATTTGCAGATAAACAGATGTTTTAAATAACTGGTGTGGTTTCTAAATCTGATCCAAGCTTGTCTTGAACCAGTGAATCAGTCTGGAGTGGAATGTTCCTGCTCATAGTTCAAACGAGTAATTTATACTTTATATTTTGATTATTTTTTAGCATTAATTTAAGTATGGCGTATATGTATAGTGTATAATAATTTTAATAAGAGATTAATTTGAATCACATATTTCAACAACGGGTGCATTGTACTGACAGAAACTTTTAACTTACTTTTTCTTCTATCACCTGATTCTACTTGAGATTTATTGTACATTATTTTGTGGGACATTCATCAATTTTAAAACCTTAATATCGCATCAATTATTGAGGTTGACATTCAAATCCCGGTGGAAGCTGCGGCGAGACGTTCTGCCGCGTCAGACGATTTTGACGGATGATGTCTTGGCTTCGCTCCGTCACGGGCGAGCGACGCTCCAAGAGTCGGTGTTCAGCGGAGCATCCGTCAGACGGAGCAGGTGAGCCGGCGATAACGCCACCAGGAGAAAACACCTCCTCTGAGGTCTCCAAACGTAATTGGAAGTTATTCATCATTTAATTGGGGAAAAAAACGCTTAGCAAGTGATTTTCAGTTCCGCAGTTAATTAACTCTCAATTAAGATGGAGGAGCTGGAGCTGAACGGAGGTTCGGCGCCTCCAGGAAGTCAAAAGCTAAACGACTGCGATCACCTTTTCAGAGCCACGTCGGGTAGATTTATTTCAGCTGCACCGGATCAGACCGGGAGACGTTTTTTGGGGGCATTTTGTGAAGAATGAAGATATTTAAGATGACGAGCGAGTCACTGAAATTTCCTGATTATGACAAGCCGTGGTGAGGAGTGAGCTGAGCCAGAAGACAAGGCTCTTGATTTATTATTTATTTATGTATCTGTTTCCATTTTAGCCAAGAAAATCTCTGTGTTTTTGTCACATATATTGTAATTTCTTTCCGTCTTAACACGTCTTAACGTCAACTTTAAAAACCCATTTGATTTCCTTTCCTTCACCACCCTTCTGTCATACCATTGAATGGGCGCAAATCCTCATATTATCATCCATTCATATGGGCCAGTAGGGCCCTACTCTACCTACTAGTATGTAGAATAGGCTGTTATCAGCCATTCATCTGGTTGACCCAATGTTATTAATGCCCAGTAGAGGAGCCCACACTCCCCCGCCCCCCTTTTTTTTATTTAGCTAGAATATTAATACCTGAACCACAGACGGGGCCGCCACCCGTGAATAAACGTCTTGCATCCTCAAATCAACGATTCATTATCTCACAGAGACAAATTAAATTAATAAAAAATATATTGTCTCGAGCGGGTTGCGATCCCGCGTCCCTGGGGGCAAAAAAAAAAGACGATTTGCTATCCATAAAAACACCTACCTTTTAACCTAAACCCTAGGTAACCTAACCCTAACTACCTAGTCTTAACCTAACCCTAACCCTAACCCTAACCCTAGGGTCTTTAACCCTAACCCTAACCCTAACCCGGTACTTCCGTATCCTTTCGTGTTTTTCCGTATCTTTCCGGTTTGCGTCCAAGAAAGATAAAGTTATCTGTCTTTAAACGGAATTAATAAAATGTTAGGGTTAGGTTTAGGGTTAGGGTTAGGGTTAGGGTTAAAGACCCTAGGGTTAGGGTTAGGGTTAGGGTTAAAGACCCTAGGGTTAGGGTTAGGGTTAGGGTTAAAGACCCTAGGGTTAGGGTTAGTGTTAGGGTTTAGCTCAGTGGATAGCAAATCGGTCATGGTTGTCTTTTTTTTTTTTGCCCCCAGGGACGCGGGATCGAAACCCGCTCGAGACAATATAGTATGTAGAATAGGGCCCTACTGGCCCATATGAATGGGATGATAATATGAGGATATGCGCCCATTCAATGGTATGACAGAAGTCAAATCGGGTGCCTTCACTCAATGCCTTCATATCTGCATTTGAGTTTGTGACGGATGGAGATTAAACGTGAAATCGAAGATGAATAATATCATCTGCGATGACCAAACACGAAGAGTTCAATAAACAGTGTTGGCTAATATCAACTTGCGAAGCTTCTTGCTCGATCAATATTGTTGTTATAGCATTTTAAATCTAATATTAAAGGTTTTATTTTGCACAGCTCATGAGTTGAAAAGACGTATTTGGCACCTGGACCACATGTCTAGGAAGTGTCTGGGAGGAGGATACGGAGCAAGCTGGCCTCCATGAGGAAGAACTTGTCTCACCCTCTCCAGCACACACTGAGGGCATTGAGGAGCTCCATCAGTGATAGGATGCTCCATCCCAGGTGTGTGAGGGAGAGGTACCGCAGGTCCTTCCTCCCTGCTGCCATCAGACTGATTCTGATTCTGATGTCGATGTAGAAGAGTGACTGACATGTTTCTAGATGCATTAACGACACTGTGGTTATTTGATGCCGTTTGTCAAGTACATATAAATATAAATGTCGCTGCATGTTTGTAGGTGAACACAGTCGAGTGATCGGTGAAGAACTCACGGGTGCAGAGTTTCTTGTAGTTCTTGTTCTCCTGGGGATGACCTCGCAGGCGGCACTGGAAGCGATACTGCCAGAACTCGGCGAACCAGGGGTTCCTGGCGTTGGTGTCCAGACGCAGCTTCAGGTAGTAGTCGTCGAAGGTCCTCACCACCTCGGACTGGAGCTTCATGGTGATGCCTCCCTCGGCCTCCTGCTCGAAGCCCTCCACCACCTCGTAACGGTCGGCCCACCCGTCACTGTGAGGAGAGAAGGTCATGAAGCCGTGAAGTTATGACAACCTTTTTATAGTCGTTGACGAGTCATTCATGTGTTTAATGAACCTGTAAACATGAGTCAAAGCTAAGAAGATCAAAACTGTTCAATACTTGATATCATTCTAAACAACAAATCCATGCATTTATGTCATTTTTATTAGGAACGCCGATAATTCACAATGTGCTTAAAACAGTATTTTAAATATTTATTTTCCAATTATTCCATTATTAAAATGACTGTAAATGTATAGAAACCATGACATCACACCACGCACCGGTTCCATGGCACAGTTTGAAGGACATTTATTGTGAATTTCATAATAATAATAATGAATTTTATACAAGCTAGCTTAGCTCCTAGATGCTAGCCAGTATGCTAAAATGTAGTACCCCGTAACACTTGTTGTTGTTATTTCATTGGTGATATACACACTGCTGATGAACACAGAAACAAAGCTGTAATTAATAACAATATTAATGAAACATAGACAGTAAAGGATAATAATG
This sequence comes from Callionymus lyra, assembly GCA_016630915.1. NCBI lineage: Eukaryota > Metazoa > Chordata > Actinopteri > Syngnathiformes > Callionymidae > Callionymus > Callionymus lyra. The sequence goes on from JACEEU010000812.1 coordinate 71,409, forward strand.
ATTATAAATGTATAAAGGTTATTAGAGAATTAGAGCCTGAAACACAAACACGTCTTATTTAATGAGGATTTCTTAAAATGGCTTGAAGATGCTATTTTAGCATTATTATTATTATCGTTGTCATTATTATAGTTGTCGTTATTATTACTTTATCCAAAGTTATATTGACAGGTTTATTAGATTTACAGTTTTTACAAAATGGTCTTTTCTTAGAACAAACATTATCAACCGAGTAGTAACTTTGGTGGATCATGTGACGAAGAAACAGGAAACAAAACATTGATATTTTCCTCAGAACAATCATGTCAAATTGATGTGAGTTACTAACTTAGTGACTAGGTTAGGTTAGGTGAAACTTTATTGATCCCTCAGAAGGTCTCCTTCGGGAAATTGTTTTTTACCAATAGCCAGCAATTTTTCATAAACAATAAAAAATGATACATAAAAAATAAAATAAGAAAATAACATAAGAGGAAGAACAAGATGATACAATCTAAGTCTAAAGATAAAGATAAAGAACATAGGTCAAAGAAAAACAACAAAGGATACAAAGACTAACATGGAACAGAACATCCAGATACTTTCACTCCACTCCTGCCCCCGAACTCAGAATTGTACAATTTAATAGCCCGAGGGATGAATGAGTCCCTGAGTCTATTAGTGTTGCACCTGGGTAGGAGCATTCGTGCTTCATCTGCTTCTCTGCTCACTGATGACAGTGTTCAGAGGATGACTGTCATCATCCATGATGGACAGTAGTTTGTTCAATGATCTCCTCTCAGCAACTGTCACCAGTGAGTCCAGCTTCATTCCAACCACAGAGCCAGCCCTCCTGATCAACCTGTCCAACCTGTTGACACTCCTCTTGGACACATTTCCACCCCAACACACCACAGCATAGAACACTGGCCACCACAGACTGGTAGAACATGCAGAGGAGCTTCTTGCAGATGTTAAATGATCGAAGCCTCCTCAGAAAGTACTTCTACTCTGAACCTTCTTATATACATGGTCTGTGTTGCGAGACCAGTCCAGTTTACTGTCCATCCACACACCGAGGTACTTATAGTTGTCCACTATCTCCACCTCGTCGCCTCTGGTGGACACTGGACGTGGCTTTGTCCTGGACCTCCCGAAGTCCAAGACCAGCTCCTTGGTCTTTGAGGTGTTCAGCTGCAAGTGGTTCCTCTCACTCCAGTCCACAAAGTCACGTATCAGACTCCTGTACTCGTCTTCGCTGTTGTCCCTGATGCATCCAACAACATGGATCGACTATGGTCAAGACAAAATAGATCAACCCTTAAATGAAACTTATATCCGTTGTTTTTCTTATCGTATCTTTACGTTTGTACGAACAAATGAGCCTTTAGTTGCACCACAGATTCAGATCAACAGTAAACTAAGTCAAAAAGATCAATAAACCAGTTGTTTAGTAAGTAAGTAAGTAAGTCATTTGTACTTATATAGTGCTTTTCCAGACCAGGGTCACAAAGCGCTTAAACAAACAAAACAAAATTCAATAAAATATGTACTTTACAGGTCAAGATAAAACTGAGAACAGGAGTTCCAGAAAATCGAGGAAAAGCCTGAACAAATAAAAATGTCAGTAGAGTAAGAGATGTCTGCAAGTAAAGCGATGGTTCAAAAGGATGTAAATCTTCACACGGATCCAATCAAAATCCTTTTCCTTGTGATTGGGAAAAGAAAAAGAACGAGGGAAGAGAAACGTCTCCGGGGTGAAGTGGTTTTTGATCTTGTGTCTTGTTCCGTCTTTGAAACACCTTCTCTAGTGACAGCGGCGCCAATTAGGCTCGAGCCACCGTGGTACCTGTACAGGTACATGATGAAGACCGTGCGGTATCTGACCTTCACCGCCACAATTACTGTCACTCAACCAGAAGAAGCAAGAACTGGTTAGAAAACTGAACTTTTCAGCTCCCGAGGATGGAGTCGTTGGAGACTCACTGGCTTCAGAAGCCATCGGATCCGCGTCCAACGTTCTCCCTGCAGACGCTCACATTTCTCCAGCACTTTGAAACCACAGACGCCGTGGTCAGGATGTCAGGTTGTCCTTGAGGAATAGTTGACCCCAGGAAACCTGACAATTGTCACCTGGCTCTACTAACCACTAAACCATCAGCGTAGAAACAAAACCTAACCAAGAGCTAACAAACCCAGAGGTTAGAAATAAAGTAAGTAAGTAAGTAAGTAAGTAAGTAATATTTATTTATATTGTGCTTTTCCAGACCAGGGTCACAAAGCGCTTTAACAATCAAAACAATACTCAAAAAAGTACATACTTTAAAGATCAAGATAATACTGAGAACAACACAGGAGTTCCTGAAAATCAAGGAAAAGCCTGAACAAATAGAAACGTCTTAAGATGTTTCTTGAAGGAGTCAGTAGATCATCAAACATAGATGTTTCTTGAAGGAGTCAGTAGATCATCAAACACAGATGTTTCTTGAAGGAGTCAGTAGATCATCAAACACAGATGTTTCTTGAAGGAGTCAGTAGATCATCAAACACAGATGTTTCTTGAAGGAGTCAGTAGATCATCAAACACAGATGTTTCTTGAAGGAGTCAGTAGATCATCAAACACAGATGTTTCTTGAAGGAGTCAGTAGATCATCAAACAGATGTTTCTTGAAGGAGTCAGTAGATCATCAAACACAGATGTTTCTTGAAGGAGTCAGTAGATCATCAAACACACATGTTTCTTGAAGGAGTCAGTAGATCATCAAACACAGATGTTTCTTAAAGGAGTCAGTAGATCATCAAACACAGATGTTTCTTGAAGGAGTCAGTAGATCATCAAACACAGATGTTTCTTGAAGGAGTCAGTAGATCATCAAACACAGATGTTTCTTGAAGGAGTCAGTAGATCATCAAACACAGAGATGTTTCTTGAAGGAGTCAGTAGATCATCAAACACAGATGTTTCTTGAAGGAGTCAGTAGATCATCAAACACAGATGTTTCTTGAAGGAGTCAGTAGATCATCAAACACACATGTTTCTTGAAGGAGTCAGTAGATCATCAAACACAGATGTTTCTTGAAGGAGTCAGTAGATCATCAAACACAGATGTTTCTTGAAGGAGTCAGTAGATCATCAAACACAGATGTTTCTTAAAGGAGTCAGTAGATCATCAAACACGGATGTTTCTTGAAGGAGTCAGTAGATCATCAAACACAGATGTTTCTTGAAGGAGTCAGTAGATCATCAAACACAGATGTTTCTTGAAGGAGTCAGTAGATCATCAAACACAGATGTTTCTTAAAGGAGTCAGTAGATCCATCAAACACAGATGTTTCTTAAAGGAGTCAGTAGATCATCAAACACGAGATGTTTCTTGAAGGAGTCAGTAGATCATCAAACACAGATGTTTCTTGAAGGAGTCAGTAGATCATCAAACACAGATGTTTCTTGAAGGAGTCAGTAGATCATCAAACACAGATGTTTCTTGAAGGAGTCAGTAGATCATCAAACACAGATGTTTCTTGAAGGAGTCAGTAGATCCATCAAACACAGATGTTTCTTGAAGGAGTCAGTAGATCATCAAACACAGATGTTTCTTGAAGGAGTCAGTAGATCATCAAACACAGATGTTTCTTGAAGGAGTCAGTAGATCATCAAACACAGAGATGTTTCTTGAAGGAGTCAGTAGATCATCAAACACAGATGTTTCTTGAAGGAGTCAGTAGATCATCAAACATAGATGTTTCTTGAAGGAGTCAGTAGATCATCAAACACAGATGTTTCTTGAAGGAGTCAGTAGATCATCAAACACAGATGTTTCTTGAAGGAGTCAGTAGATCATCAAACACAGATGTTTCTTGAAGGAGTCAGTAGATCCATCAAACACAGATGTTTCTTGAAGGAGTCAGTAGATCATCAAACACAGATGTTTCTTAAAGGAGTCAGTAGATCATCAAACACAGATGTTTCTTGAAGGAGTCAGTAGATCATCAAACACAGATGTTTCTTAAAGGAGTCAGTAGATCATCAAACACAGATGTTTCTTAAAGGAGTCAGTAGATCATCAAACACAGATGTTTCTTGAAGGAGTCAGTAGATCATCAAACACAGATGTTTCTTGAAGGAGTCAGTAGATCATCAAACACAGATGTTTCTTGAAGGAGTCAGTAGATCATCAAACACAGATGTTTCTTAAAGGAGTCAGTAGATCCATCAAACACAGATGTTTCTTGAAGGAGTCAGTAGATCATCAAACACAGATGTTTCTTGAAGGAGTCAGTAGATCATCAAACACAGATGTTTCTTGAAGGAGTCAGTAGATCATCAAACACAGATGTTTCTTGAAGGAGTCAGTAGATCATCAAACACAGATGTTTCTTAAAGGAGTCAGTAGATCCATCAAACACAGATGTTTCTTAAAGGAGTCAGTAGATCATCAAACACAGAGATGTTTCTTGAAGGAGTCAGTAGATCATCAAACACAGATGTTTCTTGAAGGAGTCAGTAGATCATCAAACACAGATGTTTCTTGAAGGAGTCAGTAGATCATCAAACACAGAAGGAGAGAGAAGATTGTTCCAAAGCTTAGGAGCAACAGCCTGAAAAGTTTCTCTCCTCTGGTCCTGAGCCGTGTGTGTGGAACCATAAGTAGATTCTGATCCACAGACCTCAGAGCCCGAGCTGGGGTGTAAGGCTGGATCAGATCAGTGATGTAAGGAGGAGCCTGACCATGAATAGATCTGAAAGTAAAACCAGAATTTTAAAGTTGATCCTGAAAGAAACTGGAAGCCAGTGAAGAGTTTTAAGGATCGGAGAAATGTGAGTTCTTCTACTAGAGCGGCTCAGAGTTCTGAATCAACTGCAGGCGAGACGATCCTTCTTGTTAAGACATGAAAACAAACTGTTACAATAGTCCAGACGAGAAGAAACAAACACATGGATTATAAGATTCAGATCATGTTCCGACAACAAGTTTAGAGATTTTCCTCAGTTGAAGGAAACAGTTTCTGGTCAGTTTTCTTCAGTGTTGAACAAGAGACATGTCTTTATCAAATACAACACCCAGGTTTCTCAGGCTCAGTTTGACAGACTGACCTAAGTCACTCAAGTACTGACTCAACCCTGGAATCTTATCATCAACAATCACCAGAGTTTCAGTTTTGTCCACATTTAGCTGTAAAGTGTTTTCACTCATTGTTTGATTTCTAGCAACAATTGACTAAGTTCAGCCTCTGGGGCTCAGTTGGATCAAAAGAGCAGTAGAGCTTGATGTCAAAAATAAAAAAAATAAAGCGTCTACAACATAAGAACTTGTTCATGGAAACACGGTATGTCGGAAACAACTAGTATCTTCACTGAGTCATAGTTCACTCAAACTTCACTCATGTCGACTAATGTTGATTATCTTCAGAGTCATCTGTTCTTTTTATAGACAAAAATGTTTGTTCATTTTAATGTAGCGACTGGAGCTCAGTTGTCTTCATCTTCGTCCGAAAAGACACTTTAAAAACATCCAAATACCTTCAAACTGCTCGTCTGTAACATCTTGGATTGAAGCCTCGACATGAGAAGAATGTTTTGGAAAAACTTAAATAAGTCTAATTTTTACACTCATTTGTGGCGGACGTTAGAATAAACAGGAAGCACTCTGGGTAAAAAGACAATAGACTGTACGCGCTTTATGTCTATAACTCTAAAAGGAACAGATTTCTCTGAAAGTAATCCAACATTAGTCAACATTAGTGTGAGAGTAGAAAATGACGTTTAAAAAATATGTGATCTTGAGGTTGAATCATTGATTTTATTTGATTGATATCTTCTTCGCCTCAGCTTTATTATTATTCCCACCCGATTTGGTTTCTGTCATACCATTGAATGGGCGCATATCCTCATATTATCATCCATTCATGCTAAACCCTAACCATAACAGCAACCCTAACCCTAGGGTCTTTAACCCTAACCCTAACCCTAACCCTAACCCTAACCCTAACCCTAACCCTCACCCTAACCCTAACCCTAACCCTAAACCTAACCTTTTATTTATTCCGTTTAAAGACAGATAACTTTATCTTTCTTGGACGCAAACCGGAAAGATACAGAAAAACACGAAAGGATACGGAAGTACCGGGTTAGGGTTAGGGTTAGGGCTAGGGTTAGGGTTAGGGTTAGGGTTAGGGTTAGGGTTAGGGTTAGGGTTAGGGTTAGGGTTAGGGTTAGGGTTAGGGTTAGGGTTACAGATTCTGAAATTGTCTCCATGTTCCTCACATGTATTTCCAGGTCGTCCATCAATCAAGCTCGACTGTCTCAGATGAAGTCCTGTCACTCATCTGGCTCGCCTCCAACCGACGCTTGTCCAACGGGACCAAATCAGATCGAATGTCACCTGAACGCTCGTCACCCGGCGTAAGAAAGCTGTCGAACACAGCCGGGGTCGCAGAGGAGACTGTGAAGGTGTTTTCAGTTCAGCAGCTGAAGAACCATCTCAGAGCCTCGACTCAAACATGCTTACATTTAGAAAAAACGTTTTAAACACAATCGTTTGGAAGAAACACACTTTTATCGGCCATTTCTTATCATAGATTCTTCTGCACAAGTGTTTTTAAACAAAAGAAGGAAACGAAGAGAGAATCAAAGACATTGTCATTCCTTATGTTGCTGGAGTTTCAGAGAAACTAAAGAGGTGTTGTGACCCAGATCACTTCTGCACTTAATATTTTGCGTGCGCTGAGCAGTATGCAAAATTAGTGCACTATGCACACTATATTGGGCAGAAAATTGAGTGTGCATTGATGGACACTTTCCACCCTCAACACCGTCTTAGTGACGTAGATGAAGCTAAACTGAAGCTAGACTGAAGCTAGACTGAAGCTTAACTGAAGCTAAACTGATGCTAAACTGATGCTAAACTGAAGCTAAACTGAAGCTAAACTGAAGCTAAACTGATGCTAAACTGATGCTAAACTGAAGCTAAACTGAAGCTAAACTGAAGCTAAACTGAAGCTAAACTGATGATAAACTGAAGCTTAACTGAAGCTTAACTGAAGCTAAACTGATGCTAAATTGATACTAAACTGAAGCTAAACTGAAGATAAACTGAAGATAAACTGAAGATAAACTGAAGCTAGACTGAAGCTAAACTGAAGCTAAACTGATGCTAAACTGAAGCTAAACTGAAGCTAAACTGAAGCTTAACTGAAGCTATACTGATGCTAAACTGATACTAAACTGATACTAAACTGAAGCTAAACTGAAGCCAAACTGATGATAAACTGAAGCTAAATTAAAACTAAACTGAAGCTAAACTGATGATAAACTGAAGCTAAACTGAAGATAAACTGAAGCTAAACTGATGCTAAACTGAAGCTAAACTGAAGCTAAACTGAAGCTAAACTGAAGCTAAACTGAAGCTAAACTGAAGCTAAACTGATGATAAACTGAAGCTAAACTGAAGCTAAACTGAAGCTAAACTGATGCTAAATTGATACTAAACTGAAGCTAAACTGAAGATAAACTGAAGATAAACTGAAGCTAGACTGAAGCTAAACTGAAGCTAAACTGATGCTAAACTGAAGCTAAACTGAAGCTAAACTGAAGCCAAACTGATGATAAACTGAAGCTAAATTAAAACTAAACTGAAGCTAAACTGATGATAAACTGAAGCTAAACTGAAGATAAACTGAAGCTAAACTGAAGCTAAACTGAAGCTAAACTGAAGCTAAACTGAAGCTAAACTGAAGCTAAACTGAAGCTAAACTGAAGCTAAACTGATGCTAAACTGAAGCTAAACTGAAGCTACGTCACTAACTAGTCTTAGGAGCAGATACCAGCTTAAATGTCTCAAGAAAACACTCATTTTACCACAAAACAACAGCAATAACACAATGAAACAAAACAATCAATCAATTGGATAAAAGTGTTGTCAAGTGTCGGTGATAGTGTTTCAACGACTGGTTACAATCAGTCTGTCGTCTGTGGCTTCATAGAAACTCTTGATGTGAATCAATCCACATGATCAGGACTAGATCAACAGAGATGATCAGGAGACAATATTTCCTAAGACTAAGAATGTTCAGTTGGTTCAGTCTGAAATCAAAGTGGTACCAACGGATCCAATGGCGCCTCCGAGAAAATTGAGTGTGCATTGATGGACACTTTCCACCCTCAACACCGTCTTAGTGACGTAGATGAAGCTAAGCTGTAGCTAAACTGAAGCTAGACTGAAGCTAAACTGAAGCTAAACTGATGCTAAACTGAAGCTAGACTGAAGCTTAACTGAAGCTAAACTGAAGCTAGACTGAAGCTTAACTGAAGCTAAACTGATGCTAAACTGATACTAAACTGAAGCTAAACTGAAGATAAACTGAAGCTAAACTGAAGCTAGACTGAAGCTAAACTGAAGCTAAACTGATGCTAAACTGAAGCTAAACTGAAGCTAAACTGAAGCTTAACTGAAGCTAAACTGATGCTAAACTGATGCTAAACTGAAGCTAAACTGAAGCTAAACTGATGATAAACTGAAGCTAAACTGAAGCTAAACTGAAGCTAAACTGATGCTAAACTGATACTAAACTGAAGCTAAACTGAAGATAAACTGATGCTAAACTGATACTAAACTGAAGCTAAATGGAAACTAAACTGAAGCTAAACTGAAGCTCAACTGATGATAAACTGAAGCTAAACTGAAGCTATACTGATGATAAACTGAAGCTAAACTGATGCTAAACTGATGCTAAACTGAAGCTAAACTGAAACTAAACTGAAGCTAAACTGAAGCTAAACTGAAGCTAAACTGAAGATAAACTGAAGCTAAACTGAAGCTAAACTGAAGCTTAACTGAAGCTAAACTGATGCTAAACTGATACTAAACTGAAGCTAAATTAAAACTAAACTGAAGCTAAACTGAAGCTAAACCTAAATGGCGCCTCCGAGAGTCTCCGCCGTTATCTACTTCCTCCTCGTGAAGGTGTTTTCGAGGCTTATCTGGTGAATTAATCATCAGTGTCGAGGTTTAATCACATGAGCAGATCCCCAGGAGGATGGAAGCAAATGGAAAACTTCTTTTTGTCGACGGATGCTGGAGGCGTTTCCTAAATCTTAAGTGAGTTTTTGGGTGAATTATTGAGTCGGTTTCAGAGTTCACCTTCAGCTGATGCGCACAGACACTCTGGAGCCAATAACTGTCTCTGGTTGACGTGTGAGAACATCCTTGATTTGGTTCAGGAAAAAGATCATGACTATATTGAACAAAGGTATGTTCATTTTATTTTAACTTAGATTTAATTCCTCAACTTCACTTGCACACTCAAAGAAGAACAACTTTCTTCTAGAGATGCTCTGATGAAGCTTCATGAAACAGTGTCATTATCTTCAGAGTCCACTAGATGGTAGTGATGTGTCGATGAAGCTTCATGAAACAGTGTCATTATCTTTAGAGTCCACTAGATGGTAGTGATGTGTTGATGAAGCTTCATGAAACATTGTCATTATCTTCAGAGTCCACTAGATGGTAGTGATGTGTCGATGAAGCTACATGAAACAGTGTCATTATCTTCAGAGTCCACTAGATGGTAGTGATGTGTTGATGAAGGTTCATGAAACAGTGTCATTATCTTCAGAGTCCACTAGATGGTAGTGATGTGTCGATGAAGCTTCATGAAACAGTGTCATTATCTTCAGAGTCCACTAGATGGTAGTGATGTGTCGATGAAGCTACATGAAACAGTGTCATTATCTTCAGAGTCCACTAGATGGTAGTGATGTGTTGATGAAGCTTCATGAAACGGTGTCATTATCTTCAGAGTCCACTAGATGGTAGTGATGTGTCGATGAAGCTTCATGAAACAGTGTCATTATCTTCAGAGTCCACTAGATGGTAGTGATGTGTTGATGAAGCTTCATGAAACAGTGTCATTATCTTCAGAGTCCACTAGATGGTAGTGATGTGTTGATGAAGCTTCATGAAACAGTGTCATTATCTTCAGAGTCCACTAGATGGTAGTGATGTGTTGATGAAGCTTCATGAAACAGTGTCATTATCTTCAGAGTCCACTAGATGGTAGTGATGTGTCGATGAAGCTTCATGAAACGGTGTCATTATCTTCAGAGTCCACTAGATGGTAGTGATGTGTTGATGAAGCTTCATGAAACAGTGTCATTATCTTCAGAGTCCACTAGATGGTAGTGATGTGTTGATGAAGCTTCATGAAACAGTGTCATTATCTTCAGAGTCCACTAGATGGTTGTGATGTGTTGATGAAGCTTCATGAAACAGTGTCATTATCATCAGAGTCCACTAGATGGTAGTGATGTGTTGATGAAGCTTCATGAAACAGTGTCATTATCCTCAGAGTCCACTAGATGGTAGTGATGTGTCGATGAAGCTTCATGAAACAGTGTCATTATCCTCAGAGTCCACTAGATGGTAGTGATGTGTCGATAAAGCTTCATGAAACAGTGTCATTATCCTCAGAGTCCACTAGATGGCGTCTCTGCACTATTTGTTTTGAACAAGAGTTCTAATGAAACATCATTTTTTAAACTAGTGGCGCCACCTACTGACCTCTGAACAACATGACACTGTTTCATGAAGCTTCACCAACACATCACTAGTTTGTACTGATGTTGAAAATCTCTTCACTCTCGTGAATAAGTCAAACATTGTTCCATTAACTCGTCTCTTTCTCTCTCTCGTCGTCTGATTCGCTCCAGCTCGGAGTGCCATTATCTTCAGAGTCCACTAGATGGTAGTGATGTGTTGATGAAGCTTCATGAAACAGTGTCATTATTATCAGAGTCCACTAGATGGTGGTGATGTGTTGATAAAGCTTCATGAAACAGTGTCATTATCTTCAGAGTCCACTAGATGGTAGTAATGTGTCGATGAAGCTTCATGAAACATTGTCATTATCCTCAGAGTCCACTAGATGGTAGTGATGTGTCGATGAAGCTTCATGAAACAGTGTCATTATCCTCAGAGTCCACTAGATGGTAGTGATGTGTCGATGAAGCTTCATGAAACAGTGTCATTATCTTCAGAGTCCACTAGATGGTAGTGATGTGTCGATGAAGCTTCATGAAACAGCGTCATTATCTTCAGAGTCCACTAGATGGTAGTGATGTGTCGATGAAGCTTCATGAAACAGTGTCATTATCCTCAGAGTCCACTAGATGGCGTCTCTGCACTATTTGTTTTGAACAGGAGTTCTAATGAAACATCATTTTTAAACTAGTGGCGCCACCTACTGACCTCTGAACAACATGACACTGTTTCATGAAGCTTCACCAACACATCACTAGTTTGTACTGATGTTGAAAATCTCTTCACTCTCGTGAATAAGTCAAACATTGTTCCATTAACTTGTCTTTCTCTCTCTCGCCGTCTGATTCGCTCGAGCTCGGAGTGCCATTATCTTCAGAGTCCACTAGATGGTAGTGATGTGTTGATGAAGCTTCATGAAACAGTGTCATTATTATCAGAGTCCACTAGATGGTGGTGATGTGTTGATAAAGCTTCATGAAACAGTGTCATTATCTTCAGAGTCCACTAGATGGTAGTGATGTGTCGATAAAGCTTCATGAAACAGTCTCATTATCTTCAGAGTCCACTAGATGGTAGTGATGTGTCGATGAAGCTTCATGAAACAGTGTCATTATCCTCAGAGTCCACTAGATGGCGTCTCTGCACCATTTGTTTTGAACAAGAGTTCTAATGAAACATCATTTTTAAACTAGTGGCGCCACCTACTGACCTCTGAACAACATGACACTGTTTCATGAAGCTTCACCAACACATCACTAGTTTGTACTGATGTTGAAAATCTCTTCACTCTCGTGAATTAGTCAAACATTGTTCCATTAACTCGTCTCTTTCTCTCTCTCGTCGTCTTGATTCGCTCGAGCTCGGACTGCAAACCTTCTCCAAAATACAACGATCAACAGCCAAAAGCCAAACAGAACCAGGTTTCTCAGTTTCCTTCTCACCTCCAGCACCAACATACTGGAACAACATGGTGTCCGTCGTGACACCAAAACCCAGGGAATGGTTCCAAACCAGTGGAGGCCGTGGATCAGAGAATCCGAGGACGAGAGTCCATGCTGTTGACTGCAGGAGAGCGAGCTCATTCAGGCAGCCGGAGAAACGGTCGATTCATATCGTCGCTGCAGAGCTTCCATGCGTGGGTGGAAATTAGTATTCAAGATTTAGAGATTTGTTTAAACTGTTTGAGGGGGTTTTTGCTCCAGGAGGAGAATGTGTTCCAGAGGTTTTTAGGAGAAGAATTCTGTCGCAGGAGGCGTCGAGACACGGATTCTTAATTATTCAATTACAACAAAAGTTGCTTCAATCAATTGAAGTCGTTTTTTAATTGTCTTAATTTGATTGAATATATATATTTTTTTATTGAGTTTATAGTTTTATTTAAAGTCTTTGTTTTTTTTTTTATATATTGTTTTATTTTGTTATCTGTTTTATTTTATCCACAGACTTCAATAACTTTTTTTTTCTTATTGAAATCTTTCCTTTAAAAAAAACAAAAACAACAAATACTGTATATAAATAAATAAATGATAAATAAACACAAATAAATATATATATTTTTTTTTTTTTGAAAATATTTATTCATAATAAATATAGATATAATATTTAAATATAAATATTCAAAACATTTGATTGATTATTTATGGGTAATGTTCAATTTTATTTTATTGAAAATATTTATTCATAATAAATATAGATATAATATTTAAATATAAATATTAATTTATTGATTATTTATTGGTTTTATTTTTATTTTATTGAAAATATTTATTCATAATAAATATAGATATAATATTTAAATATAAATATTAATTTATTGATTATTTATATTGATTTAGTTTTTTTTTATTTTATTGAAAATATTTATTCATAATAAATATAGATATAATATTTAAATATAAATATTATTATTGATTATTTATGGGTTTTTTTTTTATTTTATTGAAAATATTTATTCATAATAAATATAGATATAATATTTAAATATAAATATTAATTTATTGATTATTTATGGGTTTTTATTTTTATTTTATTGAAAATATTTATTCATAATAAATATAGATATAATATTTAAATATAAATATTAATTTATTGATTATTTATGGGTTGTTTTTTTTTTTTATTGAAAATATTTATTCATAATAAATATAGATATAATATTTAAATATAAATATTAATTTATTGATTATTTATGGGTTTTTTTTTTAATTTTATTGAAAATATTTATTCATAATAAATATAGATATAATATTTACATATAAATATATCATTTATTGATTATTTATGGTTTTTTTTTTTTTTTTTTATTGAAAATATTTATTCATAATAAATATAGATATAATATTTAAATATAAATATTAATTTATTGATTATTTATGGTTTTTTTTTTTTTTTTATTGAAAATATTTATTCATAATAAATATAGATATAATATTTAAATATAAATATTCATTTATTGATTATTTATGGGTTTTTTTTTTATTTTATTGAAAATATTTATTCATAATAAATATAGATATAATATTTAAATATAAATATTAATTTATTGATTATTTATGGGTTTTTTTTTTATTTTATTGAAAATATTTATTCATAATAAATATAGATATAATATTTAAATATAAATATTAATTTATTGATTATTTATGTTGTTTTTTTTTATTTTATTGAAAATATTTATTCATAATAAATATAGATATAATATTTAAATATAAATATTCATTTATTGATTATTTATGTTTTTTTTTTTTTTTTATTGAAAATATTTATTCATAATAAATATAGATATAATATTTAAATATAAATATTCATTTATTGATTATTTATGGGTTTTTTTTTTTTTTTAATTTTATTTTATTGAAAATATTTATTCATAATAAATATAGATATAATATTTAAATATAAATATTCATTTATTGATTATTTATGGGTTTTTTTTTTTATTTTATTGAAAATATTTATTCATAATAAATATAGATATAATATTTAAATATAAATATTAATTTATTGATTATTATATGGTTTTTTATTTTATTTTATTGAAAATATTTATTCATAATAAATATAGATATAATATTTAAATATAAATATTAATTTATTGATTATTTATGGGTTTTTTTTATTTTATTGAAAATATTTATTCATAATAAATATAGATATAATATTTAAATATAAATATTAATTTATTGATTATTTATGGGTTTTTTTGTTTTTTTATTGAAAATATTTATTCATAATAAATATAGATATAATATTTAAATATAAATATTAATTTATTGATTATTTATGGGTTTTTTTTTTATTTTATTGAAAATATTTATTCATAATAAATATAGATATAATATTTAAATATAAATATTAATTTATTGATTATTTATGGTTTTTTTTTTTATTTTATTGAAAATATTTATTCATAATAAATATAGATATAATATTTAAATATAAATATTAATTTATTGATTATTTATGGGTTTTTTTTTTTTTTTTATTGAAAATATTTATTCATAATAAATATAGATATAATATTTAAATATAAATATTAATTTATTGATTATTTATGGGTTTTTATTTTTATTTTATTGAAAATATTTATTCATAATAAATATAGATATAATATTTAAATATAAATATTAATTTATTGATTATTTATGGGTTTTTTTTTTATTTTATTGAAAATATTTATTCATAATAAATATAGATATAATATTTAAATATAAATATTAATTTATTGATTATTTATGGGTTTTTTTTTTTTTTTATTGAAAATATTTATTCATAATAAATATAGATATAATATTTAAATATAAATATTAATTTATTGATTATTTATGGGTTTTTTTTTTAATTTTATTGAAAATATTTATTCATAATAAATATAGATATAATATTTAAATATAAATATTAATTTATTGATTATTTATGGGTTTTTTTTTTTTTTTTTTTTTTATTTTACCTTGAAAATATTAAAATCCATTTATTCTATAATAAATATAGATATAATATTTAAATATAAATATTCATTTATTGATTAAATGTGGGTTTTTTTTTTTTTTTTCCCCCCCCCTCCTCGTGAAAAAAAAAGGGGTTTTTTTTTCCCCCCAATATTTCATTCCCCCCTTTTCCCTTTTTTAAAAACCCTTTTTTTTTGGATTTTTTTTTTCAAACCCCGGGGGGAACCCCCCCGGGGGGGCCCCCCCCCCCCCCTCTCTTTTTTTTTTTTTTTTTTTTTTTTTTTTTTTTTTAATAGCCTCGTCTTCCTCTGACCCAGAACTCTTCCTCCTGCCTGTGGAGGTTTGACACGAACTATAAAAAGCCTCACATATGTGTCTCCGAGGGAAGGACATCTGGACGCTGGTGTCTTTGATTTCCACGTCTGAGCGACACCAACAAACACCGGCGTTACAGGATCCAGTCTTTGGGAAGAATTTAATCCTGTTTTCAAATGGACCGACAGGAACCATGTGGTGGAAGTATGTAGCAACAAATATAAGTAAGTAAATAAGTAATATTTACTTATATAGCGCTTTTCCAGACCAGGGTCACAAAGCGCTTAAACAATCAAAACAATACTCAAAAAAGTACATACTTTAAAGATCAAGATAATACTGAGAACATCAAGAAAATCAAGGAAAAGCCTGAATAAATAGAAACGTCTTAAGATGTTTCTTAAAGGAGTCAGTAGATCCATCAAGAACAAAGAGAGAGAAGATCGTTCCAAAGCTTAGGAGCAACAGCCTGGAAGGATTTCTCTCCTCTGGTCCTCGTGGAACCCTAAGTAGATTCTGATCCACAGACCTCAGAGCCCGAGCTGGGGTGTAAGGCTGGATCAGATCAGTGATGTAAGGAGGAGCCTGACCATGAATAGATCTGAAAGTAAGAACCAGAATTTTAAAGTTGATCCTGAAAGAAACTGGAAGCCAGTGAAGAGTTTTAAGGATCGGAGAAATGTGAGTTCTTCTACTAGAGCAGCCAGTAAAGAGTTTGAAGGAGAAATGTGAGTTCTTCTACTAGAGCAGCCAGTGAAGAGTTTGAAGGAGAAATGTGAGTTCTTCTCCTAGAGCAGCCAGTGAAGAGTTTGAAGGAGAAATGTGAGTTCTTCTACTAGAGCAGCCAGTGAAGAGTTTGAAGGAGAAATGTGAGTTCTTCTACTAGAGCAGCCAGTAAAGAGTTTGAAGGAGAAATGTGAGTTCTTCTACTAGAGCGGGTCAGAGTTCTGAAACAACTGCAGACGAGACACATCCTTCTTGTTAAGACATGAAAACAAACTGTTACAATAGTCCAGACGAGAAGAAACAAACGCATGGATTATAAGATCCAGATCATGTTCCGACAACATTTTCCTAAGTTTAGAGATTTTTCTCAGTTGAAGGAAACAGTTTCTGGTCAGTTTTCTTCAGTGTTGAACAAGAGACATGTCTTTATCAAATACAACACCCAGGTTTCTCAGGCTCAGTTTGACAGACTGACATAAGTCACCCAAGTACTGACTCAACCCTGGAACCTTATCATCAACAATCACCAGAGTTTCAGTTTTGTCCACATTTAGCTGTAAAGTGTTTTCACTCAACCATTAAATGACATCAGACCCAAGGTCAACATCGGAACATCAGGTGTTGCTAAACGTACTTAATTATACTTTTTGTTTGTTGTTTCATAAAATCTCTTGATTAATTAAGAACGACGTGTCGACGACTTCAACTTGTTTTTCAAAAATATTGTCTTAATTATTGAATTCCACAAAAATTGCTTTACTTTTTTTTATGTTTTTTTTTTTTTTTTAAATGTTTTTTAAATTTATTTTTTTTTTTTTTTTTTTGTTTTTATATTTTAAAAAAAAATTTTTTTTTTTTTGGGGTTTTTTTTTTTTTTTATTATTTTTGTTTTTGTTGTTTTTCTTATTGGAATCTTTTTTTTTATTTAGCTTTTCTTTTTAATGAAAGCACTTTATTGTCCGATTTAAATACTTTTGTATTCATTTTCTTTTTAAGTGAGTACATTTTAAATTAGGTAATATAATTTTGATTGGATGATAAAAACAAAAAGTTATTTTTATTGAGTGTTTACGTTTTAATTGATTTTTGTTAATTTTTAAGTCATTAATATATTATTTAAAAATATATTTTTTATTGATGAAACCTTTTAAAATATTTATATATATATTATTGTTTTATTAAAGTTGTTTTTTTATTTATCGTTTTTTATTGAAGTCGGTTTTTTTCTAATGAAGAAAAACAGATTTTGTTTACGTTTTTAATTTTTTTGTCATTAATATATTATTTAAAAATATATTTTTTATTGATGAAACCTTTTAAAATATTTATATATATATTATTGTTTTATTAAAGTTGTTTTTTTATTTATCGTTTTTTATTGAAGTCGGTTTTTTTCTAATGAAGAAAAACAGATTTGTTTTACGTTTTTAATTTTTTTGTCATTAATATATTATTTAAAAATATATTTTTTATTGATGAAACCTTTTAAAATATTTATATATATATTATTGTTTTATTAAAGTTGTTTTTTTATTTATCGTTTTTTATTGAAGTCTGTTTTTTTCTAATGAAGAAAAACAGATTTGTTTTACGTTTTTTCTTTAATTTTTTTGTCATTAATATATTATTTAAAAATATATTTTTTATTGATGAAACCTTTTAAAATATTTATATATATATTATTGTTTTATTAAAGTTGTTTTTTTATTTATCGTTTTTTATTGAAGTCGGTTTTTTTCTAATGAAGAAAAACAGATTTTGTTTTACGTTTTTAATTTTTTTGTCATTAATATATTATTTAAAAATATATTTTTTATTGATGAAACCTTTTAAAATATTTATATATATATTATTGTTTTATTAAAGTTGTTTTTTTATTTATCGTTTTTTAATTGAAGTCTGTTTTTTTCTAATGAAGAAAAACAGATTTTGTTTACGTTTTATTTTTTTGTCATTAATATATTTTTTTTTTTTTTTTTTTTTTTTTTTTTTAATTTTTTTGTCATTAATATATTATTTAAAAATATATTTTTTATTGATGAAACCTTTTAAAATATTTATATATATATTATTGTTTTATTAAAGTTGTTTTTTTATTTATCGTTTTTTATTGAAGTCTGTTTTTTTCTAATGAAGAAAAACAGATTTTGTTTACGTTTTTAATTTTTTTGTCATTAATATATTATTTAAAAATATATTTTTTATTGATGAAACCTTTTAAAATATTTATATATATATTATCGTTTTATTAAAGTTGTTTTTTTATTTATCGTTTTTTAATTGAAGTCGGTTTTTTTCTAATGAAGAAAAACAGATTTTGTTTACGTTTTTAATTTTTTTGTCATTAATATATTATTTAAAAATATATTTTTTATTGATGAAACCTTTTAAAATATTTATATATATATTATCGTTTTATTAAAGTTGTTTTTTTATTTATCGTTTTTTAATTGAAGTCGGTTTTTTTTTTTTTTTCTTTCTTTTTTTTTTTTTTGTTTTTTTCCCCTGGGGGGGGGGGCCGGGGGGGCGGGCGGGGGGCCCCCCCCCCCGGGGGCCCGGGCCCCCGGGGGGGGCGGGGGCCCCCCCGCCCGCCGGGGCCCCCCCCCCCCCCCCCCCCCCCCCCCCCCCCCCCCCCCCGCGGGGGCCGGGCGGGGGCCCCCCCCCCCCCCCCCCCCCGGCCGGCCCGGCCCCCCCCCCCCCCCCCCCCCCCCGGGCCCGCCGCGGGGGCCCCCCCCCCCCCCCCCCCCCCCCCCCCCCCCCCCCCCCCCCCCCCCCCCCCCCCCCCCCCCCCCCCCCCGGGGCCCCCGGCGCCCCCCCCCCCCCCCCCCCCACTCATACAGATGTGCAAACAGACTTGTTAGCTTAGTAACATTTTAGCATTTTTTCTGTCTGATCAAACTTTGATATATTGTTGTCAAACTACACAACGTTTGCTCTAATGAAACTTTTAAGGCAAAAGGAATTACAGTGTATCTCAACGTTCTTATGTGTTTTTTAATGAATACTTTACCATCAGCTAGTAATGCTAACAACATGACAGCGTGTAGGTGCCTAATAGGCCATTTACAGGAAAAATATGTCTCTAAAGACTCTAAGCTACACGTCGAGAGAAGCCTCGTGCTAGCTCTCTGGGCACTCACCACCGGCTGACCCAGCAGGTGCCCTTTCCGAAGTCCCAGCGTCCGCGCGCGTGTTGTCTTAGGTTGTTTCGGGTCACCGTGACCCAGAGCTTGCACGATGGTTGGGGACTGATGATGATGATGAGGCGAAACAAGGCCTCCATGCCGCTCTCGCCGTAGTTTCCTGTCGGGAGTCAAAGGATTCTGTTCAACCGACGACCATCAGGTGCTAACGCTTGTTAGCTTGTAGCATGTTAGCATTTTTCTGTCCGATCCAAACCACGTTTGGATCATGATTGTGTGTCAAACTACACAACGTTTGCTCTCATTTTTAAGGCAAGAACTACATATGTATCTCAACGTTCTTATGTGTTTTTTAATGAATACTTTACCATCAGCTAGTAATGCTAACAACATGATAGCGTGAATGTGCTAATAGGTATTTACAGGAAAAATATGTCCTAAAGACTCTCAAGCTACATGTCTAAAACCCTCATGTTATCTCTGGGTCAAGGTGACCCAGATGTGTTTGAAGTATCCCCTGTTGTCTCTAGGTTGTTTTCGGGTCACCGTGACCCAGAGCTAGCGCGAGGGTTGGGGATGATGATGATGATGAAGGGAAACAAGGCCTCCATGCCGCTCTCGCCGTAGTTTCCTGTCGGGAGTCAAAGGATTCTGTTCAACCGACCGACCATCAGGTGCTAACGCTTGTTAGCTTGTAGCATGTTAGCATTTTTCTGTCCGATCCAAACCACGTTTGGATCATGATTGTGTGTCAAACTACACAACGTTTGCTCTCATTTTTAAGGCAAGAACTACATGTATCTCAACGTTCTTATGTGTTTTTTAATGAATACTTTACCATCAGCTAGTAATGCTAACAACATGATAGCGTGAATGTGCTAATAGGTATTTACAGGAAAAATATGTCCTAAAGACTCTCAAGCTACATGTCGAAACCCTCGTGTGATCTCTGGGTCAAGGTGACCCAGATGTGTTTGAAGTATCCCCTGTTGTCTCTAGGTTGTTTTCGGGTCACCGTGACCCAGAGCTAGCACGAGGGTTGGGGATGATGATGATGATGAAGGGAAACAAGGCCTCAATGCCGCTCTCGCCGTAGTTTCCTGTCGGGAGTCAAAGGATTCTGTTCAACCGACGACCATCAGGTGCTAACGCTTGTTAGCTTGTAGCATGTTAGCATTTTTCTGTCCGATCCAAACCACGTTTGGATCATGATTGTGTGTCAAACTACACAACGTTTGCTCTCATTTTTAAGGCAAGAACTACATGTATCTCAACGTTCTTATGTGTTTTTTAATGAATACTTTACCATCAGCTAGTAATGCTAACAACATGATAGCGTGAATGTGCTAATAGGTATTTACAGGAAAAATATGTCCTAAAGACTCTCAAGCTACATGTCGAAACCCTCGTGTTATCTCTGGGTCAAGGTGACCCAGATGTGTTTGAAGTATCCCCTGTTGTCTCTAGGTTGTTTTCGGGTCACCGTGACCCAGAGCTAGCACGAGGGTTGGGGATGATGATGATGATGAAGGGAAACAAGGCCTCCATGCCGCTCTCGCCGTAGTTTCCTGTCGGGAGTCAAAGGATTCTGTTCAACCGACGACCATCAGGTGCTAACGCTTGTTAGCTTGTAGCATGTTAGCATTTTTCTGTCCGATCCAAACCACGTTTGGATCATGATTGTGTGTCAAACTACACAACGTTTGCTCTCATTTTTAAGGCAAGAACTACATGTATCTCAACGTTCTTATGTGTTTTTAAATGAATACTTTAGCATCAGCTAGTAATGCTAACAACATGATAGCGTGAATGTGCTAATAGGTATTTACAGGAAAAATATGTCCTAAAGACTCTCAAGCTACATGTCGAAACCCTCGTGTTATCTCTGGGTCAAGGTGACCCAGATGTGTTTGAAGTATCCCCTGTTGTCTCTAGGTTGTTTTCGGGTCACCGTGACCCAGAGCTAGCACGAGGGTTGGGGATGATGATGATGATGATGATGAAGGGAAACAAGGCCTCCATGCCGCTCTCGCCGTAGTTTCCTGTCGGGAGTCAAAGGATTCTGTTCAACCGACGACCATCAGGTGCTAACGCTTGTTAGCTTGTAGCATGTTAGCATTTTTCTGTCCGATCCAAACCACGTTTGGATCATGATTGTGTGTCAAACTACACAACGTTTGCTCTCATTTTTAAGGCAAGAACTACATGTATCTCAACGTTCTTATGTGTTTTTAAAGAATACTTTACCATCAGCTAGTAATGCTAACAACATGATAGCGTGAATGTGCTAATAGGTATTTACAGGAAAAATATGTCCTAAAGACTCTCAAGCTACATGTCGAAACCCTCGTGTTATCTCTGGGTCAAGGTGACCCAGATGTGTTTGAAGTATCCCCTGTTGTCTCTAGGTTGTTTTCGGGTCACCGTGACCCAGAGCTAGCACGAGGGTTGGGGATGATGATGATGATGAAGGGAAACAAGGCCTCAATGCCGCTCTCGCCGTAGTTTCCTGTCGGGAGTCAAAGGATTCTGTTCAACCGACCGACCATCAGGTGCTAACGCTTGTTAGCTTGTAGCATGTTAGCATTTTTCTGTCCGATCCAAACCACGTTGGGATCATGATTGTGTGTCAAACTACACAACGTTTGCTCTCATTTTTAAGGCAAGAACTACATGTATCTCAACGTTCTTATGTGTTTTTTTAATGAATACTTTACCATCAGCTAGTAATGCTAACAACATGATAGCGTGAATGTGCTAATAGGTATTTACAGGAAAAATATGTCCTAAAGACTCTCAAGCTACATGTCGAAACCCTCGTGTTATCTCTGGGTCAAGGTGACCCAGATGTGTTTGAAGTATCCCCTGTTGTCTCTAGGTTGTTTTCGGGTCACCGTGACCCAGAGCTAGCACGAGGGTTGGGGATGATGATGATGATGAAGGGAAACAAGGCCTCAATGCCGCTCTCGCCGTAGTTTCCTGTCGGGAGTCAAAGGATTCTGTTCAACCGACGACCATCAGGTGCTAACGCTTGTTAGCTTGTAGCATGTTAGCATTTTTCTGTCCGATCCAAACCACGTTGGGATCATGATTGTGTGTCAAACTACACAACGTTTGCTCTCATTTTTAAGGCAAGAACTACATGTATCTCAACGTTCTTATGTGTTTTTTAATGAATACTTTACCATCAGCTAGTAATGCTAACAACATGATAGCGTGAATGTGCTAATAGGTATTTACAGGAAAAATATGTCCTAAAGACTCTCAAGCTACATGTCGAAACCCTCGTGTTATCTCTGGGTCAAGGTGACCCAGATGTGTTTGAAGTATCCCCTGTTGTCTCTAGGTTGTTTTCGGGTCACCGTGACCCAGAGCTAGCACGAGGGTTGGGGATGATGATGATGATGAAGGGAAACAAGGCCTCAATGCCGCTCTCGCCGTAGTTTCCTGTCGGGAGTCAAAGGATTCTGTTCAACCGACGACCATCAGGTGCTAACGCTTGTTAGCTTGTAGCATGTTAGCATTTTTCTGTCCGATCCAAACCACGTTTGGATCATGATTGTGTGTCAAACTACACAACGTTTGCTCTCATTTTTAAGGCAAGAACTACATGTATCTCAACGTTCTTATGTGTTTTTTAAATGAATACTTTACCATCAGCTAGTAATGCTAACAACATGATAGCGTGAATGTGCTAATAGGTATTTACAGGAAAAATATGTCCTAAAGACTCTCAAGCTACATGTCGAAACCCTCGTGTTATCTCTGGGTCAAGGTGACCCAGATGTGTTTGAAGTATCCCCTGTTGTCTCTAGGTTGTTTTCGGGGCCTCCGGGTCACCGTGACCCAGAGCTAGCACGAGGGTTGGGGATGATGATGATGATGAAGGGAAACAAGGCCTCAATGCCGCTCTCGCCGTAGTTTCCTGTCGGGAGTCAAAGGATTCTGTTCAACCGACGACCATCAGGTGCTAACGCTTGTTAGCTTGTAGCATGTTAGCATTTTTCTATCGGATCCAAACCACGTTTGGATCATGATTGTGTGTCAAACTACACAACGTTTGCTCTCATTTTTAAGGCAAGAACTACATGTATCTCAACGTTCTTATGTGTTTTTTAATGAATACTTTACCATCAGCTAGTAATGCTAACAACATGATAGCGTGAATGTGCTAATAGGTATTTACAGGAAAAATATGTCCTAAAGACTCTCAAGCTACATGTCGAAACCCTCGTGTTATCTCTGGGTCAAGGTGACCCAGATGTGTTTGAAGTATCCCCTGTTGTCTCTAGGTTGTTTTCGGGTCACCGTGACCCAGAGCTAGCACGAGGGTTGGGGATGATGATGATGATGAAGGGAAACAAGGCCTCAATGCCGCTCTCGCCGTAGTTTCCTGTCGGGAGTCAAAGGATTCTGTTCAACCGACGACCATCAGGTGCTAA
>JACEEU010000812.1:100000-102500 GCA_016630915.1 Callionymus lyra
AGTTCAGAGTTCAGTTCACCAGATTTACATTGAACTAGTTCAGAGTTCAGTTCACCAGATTTACATTGAACTAGTTTGAACTAGTTCAGAGTTCAGTTCACCAGATTTACTTTCAACTAGTTCAGAGTTCAGTTCACCAGATTTACATTGAACTAGTTCAGAGTTCAGTTCACCAGATTTACTTTCAACTAGTTCAGAGTTCACCAGATTTAGTTGATACCAGATTTACATTGAACTAGTTCAGAGTTCAGTTCACCAGATTTACTTTCAACTAGTTCAGAGTTCAGTTCACCAGATTTACTTTCAACTAGTTCAGAGTTAGGTTCACCAGATTTACATTGAACTAGTTCAGAGTTCAGTTCACCAGATTTACTTTCAACTAGTTCAGAGTTCAGTTTACCATTTTTACTTGAACTAGTTCAGAGTTCAGTTCACCAGATTTACATTGAACTAGTTCAGAGTTCAGTTCACCAGATTTACATTGAACTAGTTCAGAGTTCAGTTCACCAGATTTACTTTCAACTAGTTCAGAGTTCAGTTCACCAGATTTACATTGAACTAGTTCAGAGTTCAGTTCACCAGATTTACATTGAACTAGTTCAGAGTTCAGTTCACCAGATTTACATTGAACTAGTTCAGAGTTCAGTTCACCAGATTTACATTGAACTAGTTCAGAGTTCAGTTCACCAGATTTACATTGAACTAGTTCTGATCAGCTGTGAGAGTCTCAGGAACGAAGACACCTTCCACACCTGCCTTCAGGGGTCACTCTAGAGGTCACTCTAGAGGTCACTCTAGAGGTCAAATCGTCCGGTTCGACATCGTTTGATTCTGAAAACACTTTGTTTTTTTTACCGAACAAACACACGTCGACACACAACCGTCGACACACAACCGTCAACACAACATCTTCTCAGAGGTCCATGAGAGAAGGATGGAAGCTTCGAGGACCTCCTCCGACCGTGAGTGACAGGCGTGTGCGTCTGAACCGCCAACAATAACCGTTTCCGTGATAATGCGGGTCATTTGTGCAGCTGTTGCCACGGGCAACCGGCTGCATCTGCAACTTGTCTAAGATGGAAGCGGCGGAAACTCGGCGGACGAAGACTCTATGATCCGACCTCACGTCCGTCTCGTGGCTACCCTTGAAGACGTCCCCGAGGAGGAAGAGGATGGAGGTGAAGAGTCACGTGTTCCATCATCTCCCTTAATCCCTTCTTCATTTACCTGCTGACGAGCTCAGGTAATAACACTCTATTCTTACACCCCGAGGTGTTCCTAAGTTAGATGAACGATGGTGTTGTTCGCCAGTCAAGGTGGGTTCAGGGTCTCCCTTCTTCTTCTGCTCTCTCTCACTTGTGTATTTTTTTGTGTTGATATAAGTCACAACGTTAGTGACACAAACAAGGTCACGGTGTTCGTCGCGTCAAGAGTTGGAAAATGAGCCAATCGTGGTCTTTCTTTTTGTCGTAAGCTCCGCCCACTCGGTCGGAGGGTGAAAGATTGGATTGGACCAGAGAGCTGTCAGTCAAAACAGCTGATGGTGGTGTTAGTGAGAATGTCATGTTTTTTCACACGTGTGCAGGTTATAAAAATCATGTTATAAATTATTGTTATAAATTAATCTTATAAAAGTCATATTATAAAGTCATGTTACAAAAGTAATGTTATAAATTAATGTTATAAAGTCATGTTAAGAATAAAAGGAGATTCGAAGTCTGCAAATTCTGTTTTATTTTCTAAATTCAACAAATACTTTTATCACTTAAAAAAAAAAAGTAGTAACAGTGTCATGTTGTTGTCAGTAGGTGGCGCTGTTCTTCTTCTCAAAGACCTTCTTCTAACATTAAACCATCACAGGTGTATGTCGTTGATACTTCTGGTGGATTATGAACCTCATGCGTATCTTTATGAATAATAATAAAAAAAATCCTCTTTACAGACAGAAAATGTTGCTTTTGATTGACATTGACGTTCTTGATCAAGAGTTTGAATCAGAATCAAATGTTAGCCACGAGCTATGCTAACAAGTACAGATCAGAAATTGCTTGAAACCTTGGCTCCTGTAAGGGTTTGAGTGATTTGTGGCTTTTTTTAAGTTAATTTGATCATTTAGAAAAATGACGGTCTTAAATAAAATGATATATGATTAACTATTGTTTATATTCATTAGATTATAATTAAATAATATTCATCAGAATATTTATTAAATTAAATATGATTAACTATTGTTTATATTAATCCAATTATTTATTAATATTATTAAATATTGTTTATATTCATCAGATTATTAATTAAATATTATTAACTATTGTTAATATTCAGTAGATTATTAATTAAATATGATTAACTATGGTTTATATTCATTATATTATGAATTAAATATTATTAACTATTGTTTACATTTATTGTTTTATTAATTTAATTTTATTAACTATTGTTTATATTCATCAGATTATTTATTAATATTATTAAATATTGTTTATATTCATCAGATAAT